>JAOTBB010030488.1:0-22561 GCA_025629985.1 Chamaetylas fuelleborni | reverse complement strand
AGAATAAAGCAAAAAGGACTGCTCTGTCTCCTTTTTGGACAGAAACCTCTGGTGTTTGTGGATTAATTTTCCTGACATTGCGAAGCCCAGGGCAGGGTGTGGAATGGGATGAGCTTTAAGGTCTATTCCAAACCATTCCAAAATTTCCTATCATGGCTTTTAACCCCTCCTTCCCTTTTCTAACCCTTCAGTGACTTCTGTCCTCATTCCCAAACCCTCTGCAGGGAAACTGAGGCACAGGCAGCAGGGGAGGCAGCAGCCCTGCAGCTCCTGCCTCCCTCCCTCCCTGGGGCTGCTGTGCTCCTGCCGAGCTGGCAGTGATTAGTGGCACTGTGAAGTTATGGGGTGGGGGATCCAATCCCAGCTCTGCTCAGCCCTGTTTGGAGGGGTGAGTGTTCTGCAGGTTTTTTCCCTGCCTGCGACAATCTGCACAAATAGGCTTTTAAATTAAGCAGTGATTTGGAATATAAGTGAGTGCATTTAAGCTGCTAAGAGATGGAAAGATCCTAATGGCTGAAATATTTGTCATATCACAAATAAACTGGCTGGATCGGGAGCCACTAATATAACTAATTTTTACCAAATCCTTCACTGCTCTGTGAGAGAAAATGAGGTCAGCACAGGTTGAGGCAACAGCAAATGAGCAGCTGCCAGGAGGCAGCACAGAATACTGATAAAGGAGTGCAGGAACTGCACTGCCTGCCCACAGAAACAGGAATCACTTTGTCCAAATGAAGATATAGCTTCTTCCACAGCATCCAGGCTTTAATGGAAAGGTGCCAGTGAATACAGGCTTCCAATGGATCCGGAATACAAATGCATTCCAAAGGCTCCCCGCACCTGGGCTCACCCAGCTTGTACCCCTTTGGGAGATTTGGGTGGGAGAGAGGGCAGCAGGGTGTCCTGGGGCACCTGAGGAGAGTCCCTGGGATTCCCACAGCTCCTCTGGGATTTTCCAGTTCTGGGAATTAAACCCTGGCTTAAAGTGCCATTCACAAGGAGGAAAAGTGACATGGAGAGGAATTCACAGTTCACTTTCACAGAAAAAAAGCCAAGCTCAAATCCCACAAAGATCGTGCCAGGAGCAACTCTTGCACTTCTAGAGGGTGAGGAATGCAGAGGAGCCCCCCAAAATCCCCAGGCTGTGCCCAGTACAAGGTGCTCATGCAGCCTGTGCTTTCCCTGCTGTGCTCTAAAAGCTGCCTCAAACATTTGGGACCAGCTGGGATGCAGCCATGGTCTGGCTCTAAGGGAAAAACAACAGAATTTTTTGCATTCTCATAAAGAGCATTTTGGAAGGGGAATTTTCTCCCTCTTCCACAGGCCTGAACAGCCTGTCTTGGAATAAGAGGAATATTTTGGTCATAATTGGCCCTTTTCATCCCTAACCCCAAAAGAGTGGAAAAAAAAAAAAAAAAAGCAATTCCATGGGTCAAATGGGAAACTGAGGCACAGAATGATTCCAAAAGAATTATGGAATGTCCTAAACTGGGAGGGAGCCACAAGGATGCAGTCCAGCCATGCACAGATACCTGAACAATCCCACAATGTCCAAGCATTCCTGGAGCTCTGGCAGCCTCGAGGCAGTGCCCATTCCCTGGGGAGGAAAAACTTTTCCCTGAGAGGAAAAATCCATCCTGACCCTCCCCTGGCACAGCTCCTGTGTAAGGAAGGAGACAGAACATCTGTCCACCTTGCCCACCATGGCAAAAACAGCTCAGACAGGGCCCCAGGGTGTCCTGTTCTTATTTGGGATGATCTTTAATGCAGGATCACTCAGATCCAACCCCAAATCCCTGTGAGCTCTCCTGGGATCAATCCATAGGGAGGGGCACAGAGAGCACTTGGGAGCATCAGCCAATTTAACTAAAATAAGCTTGACATGGATTAGCAATTGCAACAATTCCTAAATGGAACAGGAGAGGGGTTCATATTTGATAACCATTAAAGGGTTTAATGAAATAATTATAACCCAGAGCCCTGAGCCTGGCCATGATCGATACCCATGAGCTCTGAGCATCAGCCTGACCCGAGTCCTGCCGCCCTCCCAGCGCTCCCCGGCAGGCAGAGCAGGCACTGGAAATGTGATTGCCACTAAAGTTGCATTAAACCACCCCCATCAAGGGCAGTAATAGATTAAGGGCCGCTGTGGCACTGCAGTGGGCTGGTCAATACCCTTTATTTCCTGCATCAGCCCCAATTTTGCCACCTTCCCTCGCACCATTAGCGAGAGTCGATGGGCTGTCGATGCCTGGCGCTGGCAGAGCTGCATTAATGCAGGCTCACAAAAGCAGGGAGCGTGGCATTATCACTTCACTCACTTTCAAATTACAGCCTAATGCTGGCTGCAGGCAGCTTGTGACACGTTAACACTCGGTGTGCTTTGCCGGGGCCGGGCTAAATGTTTCACGTGTGAAGATTGCAGGGAGGTTTGATGAGTGAAATAAGTCCTGCTGCCCGGTGGGAAATCATTCCCGGGAAGAGAGGTGGGCACTGGTGGGGAATCAGCAGGGGAGGGGTGATGGTGATGGTGAGGGAGAGTGGAGGAAGAGCAGGGAGGAGGAGGAGGAGGGTGCTGAGTAAAGGCAGTGCTGTGAATAAATCCGCACCTTGCCCCCAGTACCAGGAGCAGATGCCCTGCTGCTGCTTTTACATGTTGAATTATCCCCCAAGATCCATGAAAATCCAGAAAAAAATACTTTATTTCAGTTTTATTTCAGTTTTATTTCCGTTTTATTGTTTTCTGCTGTGGATCATAACCCAGCCCATCACATGTGCACCCTCTCCAAGGACTGTCACCCCTCAGGTCCCAGCCCCACTCCAGGCACCCCAAAGCCCTGATTCACTGGCTCAGGGACACAAATCCCTGGTCCTGGCTTTTCCCAGGCCCCAGCACCTGTGCACTGACTGTCCTGAGGCAAACACTGCTGGGTTTCAGCTGGAACAAAACAGCCCTGGAGTCAAAGGGGGATGGAAAACCAGGGACTCAAGTAGGGACAAGAAACAGGCTCAGCAGTGGCTGCTGCACTCCTGCCTCAGCTGCACTTTACCTTTAAATCCCTCCTAAAATGAAAATTTCCCACCACAGTCTCCATCCATGCCTTTCCTTACACCCAGCTCTCACCTTTCCTGAGGAGTTTTTGTTTTATTTTTTTGTCTGAGTGGGTTTTTGAGGACTGTTTGGGGGTTAAGGAGTTCCCACTTCCCCACAGTAGGAAAAGAAGGCACAGCTCAGTTAATTATCCTGCAGATTACTTATAAATTTGGGGTTATCCGCCAAACACAAGCTGTTTAATCACAGTAAATTGTTTTTTCCTCAAGAAACTGCAAAAGCTTCTCCTTTTCCTTGTGTTTTTCAGGATGTGAAGGGAACAAACAGGGTCTGATCCCAGAGCACAGCTGGATTTCCTTCCCTCTAGAGCAGAGCACGGAATGGTTTATGATAAAGCTGTAAAAGGAACTTGGAGCTGTTTTCCCCACCCCTGTTCCTGGATCCCCTGGGTAACTCAGCTTTTCCCAGAAGCTGGATTAGGTGGGGAACAAGTCTTGGAAAATCAGCTTTGACTTCCCAACACTGAGCAAGAATGAAGCTTTTCCTTCTTCCCCAGTCCAGCAGGAACCTCCTTCAAGCCCAAACTTGAGCTGTATCCCAGATAAAAACCAAGAATCCTCAAAAAAAGATCCTCAAAAGACACCTGAAATAAAAGTTGTGTGGTTGCATTGGTTTCTTTGTTCGGCCCCCAGGGCAGCACTGCCCTTGACCTTCAGGAACTCCCATAAAACACCCTAAAATCCCACTTTCCAAACCCCATCTCCATTTTGTGGCCCTCAGGGCAACAAAAGCCTTGCACACCATTACTGGGAGGTGCTGCTCTGGGTCATGTTAAACACCATCAGTATTTTGGGGTGATGAAACCCAGAGGGGCAACCCAAAAAGGGACATCTCTGCCACTCTGTGGTCAGGTGCTGCTATCTGGTGGCCCAGCACCAGCAGTGCCAGCTGTCCCCAAACTAAGATGTATTTAAATCCTTATTTCCCTCCCTGTTTTGTGTGATTAATTTTTCTTTATTCCCTAGTAAATATTAGCGAATTCTCACAGCTGGCAGGGGGACACCAAGGGACAGCCCTGCCAGTCTGTCCTCAACCAAAGTCACCTGGATTGGGCTGGGACAGGTGAGTTTCTCCACAGGTTTGTTTGGAGTTTGAGATGAGCACTCAGGGATGTTTTTGACCCCAGTTCAGCCCAGGGATGTCCCAGACCATGGTGGGGGCTCATGCTCAGTGTGTGGAAGTGAGGAAGGAGAAGGAAGGGGACAATAATTTTGGTGATGGAATAGCTGAACCCCTGCCTGAGAAAGGAAGTGGGGAAAAATTCCATGATTGCCTCGCTTGAAATTTTCGTTTTACCCAATAAATTCTCTTCACGTCAACCCACAGTGCTCAGGTACCACCCCCAGCTCTGGCACTGCAGCCTAAAAATGACATGAAGCACTTGAACTGGAGGGATCAGGGATTTCTGCTGGGATCCTGGGGCAGAGGCACAGCAATGGCTCAAGGGGAATGTTTGAGATTTCTTTGGAGGTGGGTGATGTCCCACATTGGTCACTAGACAGGGTCTCTTTAACATAAAATATTCTTCAGCCCTGAACTGGATCACCTCTCCCAAGCTCCTCACACCTGGTATCATTCTAGGAATTTTCTATTTAATTATTCCTCTACTAGTACTATATAAATACATATTATACATACAGCAATGCTTTCTCATAAAACACTCAGATACTGCAAATTATTGCTGCCATCACCCAAAGCCACCTCCCCAGCCAGCAAGTTCTCCAACTCCAGTTGGAGAACCTCTCAACCACCCTGCAAGTGAAGATACTTCAGCTAAAGAAAAACTAATTATCCAGCCTTTTTTTTTTTTTTGCAAGATGCAATATATAGGTTGGACTCAATCTAAAAAATCTTTTCCAACCAATCCTGAGTTCCTGCCACAGGTCAGTAAGAACCTGTTTAAGTTCTCCTCTCAAACACCCATCCAGACCCTAAACCCTCAACCAGCACCTGGTTCCCAACCTCTTTTCCCACTGCAATACTCACCTGGACCATGCTCAGTTAAGCAGCAAATACCTGTATTTAATTTTTTTTCCTTTTATTTCCACTGGTGCAAACAAGTGAAGGCAGAGACAGTGTGATGCCCATTAAATAGTTTTTATTCTTTAGGACATGAATTGCATTTCCACTCATTTACAGTACTGTAAAGTGCAATGGTATTCATCTCCCACCTGTGCACATTTTCAAGTATTTAAAATGCCCAGAAAAAAATGGTTTTTTTGTTCCATTTTAATTTTCTTTTCTTTAGACAGCAGCTCAGTTATGGAGTTTTTAATCTGGCAAGATAAACCCAGATGTGCCTACAGGATTGGGTCCTTCACTCCAACCCCCAGCCTCGCTGGGGGTCTCCTCCAACACTAACTGCTAGTGGAATGCATTTCCCAGTGTCCTTAGTCCACCTCCTCGATGGTTGGCCCAGAGGAGGCTCCCCCAGATGGAGGAGCTCCACCCCCAGGGAATCCTCCTGGCATCCCACCGGGCATCCCTCCTGCACTCTGGTACAGCTTGGTGATGATGGGGTTGCAAACCTTCTCCAGCTCCTTCTGCTGGTGCTCAAACTCCTCCTTCTCGGCCGTCTGCAAGAGAAGCAAAGAGCTCAGGAGTGAAGCAGCACTGCCTGGTTACACACCCTGCAACCTGGGCTGCTCCAGCCCCACCACCAACCAGATCTGCATTAGAGGCAAAATTATCCCTGCTTGGTTTGTTCCTGGAACAACAGGACTTCTCTAACACACTGCTGGAAAGCAGCCAGCTGGAACAGGAGGGATTGGAAACTCTGTTTCCAAGCTGTGGTCGCTCAGACATCCAAGGAAGGAACTTGGACCAACACCAGTCTTTCGACTTCTGGTGGAAACTACGAATGGCTTTGGAGTCACTTTCATCACAGCGACCAGAGCTCCTCCTCCATCCTGAGGACTGAGCATGGAATCTGACATACCTGGTTCTTGTCCAGCCAGTTGATGATCTCATTGCATTTGTCCAGGATTTTCTGCTTGTCATCATCAGAGATCTTGCCCTGGAGCTTCTCATCCTCCACAGTGGCTTTCATGTTGAAGGCATAGGACTCCAGGGAGTTCTTGGATGACACCTTATCCCGCTGCTTCTCATCCTCTGCCTTGTACTTCTCTGCCTCCTGCACCATCCTCTCGATGTCCTCCTTGCTCAGCCGGCCTGCAGACAACACAACTCATGTTTGGAATTGATCCTTTTTAAGGAATCATCTCAAAGTTCCAAACATTACACACTTCAAATTAGAGAACGAGGGAAAATGCCCAGAATGTGACTTCTCATCAATTTGTTAATTAGTGCAACTTAATAAAGGGTTCACACATAAATCTGTGTGAAAATGCTGATTACAGCCAAGTCCTGATTAAAAACTGTTCTACTTTTCTGTTGTAAGTGCTCTCCCAGCCTCAGGACAGCAGCTCCTTACCCTTGTCATTCGTGATGGTGATCTTGTTCTCCTTGCCAGTGCTCTTATCCACAGCAGACACGTTCAGGATGCCATTGGCATCAATATCAAAGGTGACCTCGATCTGAGGGACCCCTCTGGGAGCAGGGGGAATGCCAGTCAGCTCAAACTTGCCCAGCAAGTTGTTGTCCTTAGTCATAGCACGTTCTCCTTCATACACCTAAGGAGAAAAGCCATTACATTATGTCATTAAAGTCATAATGGGTCATTTAATTGTTATCCTGGAGGGATGTGGTCGCTCAGACATCCAAGGAAGGAACTTGGACCAACACCAGTCTTTCGACTTCTGGTGGAAACTACGAATGGCTTTGGAGTCACTTTCATCACAGCAACCAAGGATTTACAAGTAACAGTAATTTAACACCTCTGGCCTAAAAATTACTTTAGGTACCAAGCAGTGAAAGCACTTACAGTGTCTTGTTATTACCCAGAGCTCTGAGCTTACCTGGATCAGCACCCCGGGCTGGTTGTCAGAGTAAGTTGTGAAGGTCTGGGTCTGCTTAGTGGGGATGGTGGTGTTACGCTTGATCAGCACTGTCATGACTCCTCCAGCTGTCTCAATACCCAGGGACAGGGGAGTCACATCCAGCAGCAGCAGATCCTGCACATTCTCAGACTTGTCTCCAGACAGGATGGCAGCCTGCACAGCTGGGGGGGGGGAAAAGAGACACAGCATTAAAAACCCCTGCCAAACACACACAGGGTTAAAAAACCCCTGCCAAACACACACAGGGTTAAAAAACACCCTGAGAAATATACACTGTAAACTGAGATGATGCACATGGCTCGCTCAGACATCCAAGGAAGGTACTTGGACCATCATAAGCCTTTCGACCTCTGGTGGAAACTACGAATGGCTTTGGAATCTGATTCATCATTGCAAGTCCAAGGGAAACTAAACTCTGACAACTCTGAAAAACTTCAGCGACTGAGGTGAAAAACACCAATAACTGGAGTGGGTGCTTCATTACCTGCCCCATAGGCCACAGCCTCATCAGGGTTGATGCTCTTGTTGAGCTCTTTGCCGTTGAAGAAGTCCTGCAGCAGTTTCTGGATTTTGGGGATGCGCGTGGAGCCTCCCACCAGCACGATGTCGTGGATCTGCGACTTGTCCAGCTTGGCGTCCCGCAGCGCCTTCTCCACGGGGTCCAGCGTCCCGCGGAACAGGTCAGCGTTGAGCTCCTCGAAGCGGGCCCGGGTGATGGAGGTGTAGAAGTCGATGCCCTCGTAGAGGGAGTCGATCTCGATGCTGGCCTGGGTGGAGGAGCTCAGGGTGCGCTTGGCGCGCTCGCAGGCGGTGCGCAGGCGGCGCACGGCGCGCTTGTTCTCGCTGATGTCCTTCTTGTGCTTGCGCTTGAACTCGGCGATGAAGTGGTTCACCATGCGGTTGTCAAAGTCCTCCCCGCCCAGGTGGGTGTCCCCTGCTGTGGATTTCACCTCGAAGATGCCGTCTTCGATGGTCAGGATGGACACATCGAAGGTGCCGCCGCCCAGGTCGAAGATGAGGACGTTCCTTTCAGCACCAACCTGGAGTAAACACCCATTTTCATTACTCAATTCCTACTCCTACTGTAAGTTTACTCACTGGGCAGACAGAGTGACCCCTCCTTACCTTCTTGTCCAGCCCATAGGCAATGGCAGCTGCTGTGGGCTCGTTGATGATTCGCAGGACGTTGAGCCCTGCAATAGTTCCAGCATCTTTTGTAGCCTGGCGCTGAGAGTCATTGAAATAGGCTGGGACAGTCACTACTGCATTGGTAACAGTCTGCAAACACAGCAAACAGCTCAGTTAGGAATGCCAATCCTCACACACAACTCCTCATCACATTTTGCTCTAGTCCTAGACTCACCTTTCCAAGGTACGCTTCTGCAATTTCCTTCATTTTGGTTAAAACCATGGAAGAGATTTCTTCTGGGTAGAAACTCTTTGTCTCGCCTTTGTACTCGACCTGGACCTTGGGTCTGCCAGCATCGTTCACCACAGTGAAGGGCCAGTGCTTCATGTCAGACTGGACCACAGAGTCATCGAATCTGCGCCCAATCAATCGTTTTGCATCTGCAAAACACAATTTAATCACGTTAATAATGGTCAGTTCTAATTAAAAATCAAAAATCCTTACCAAAAATGCAAAAAAATCCTAGATTACTATTCTTAACCTAGTATTGTTACAGTATTGTTAAGGGTCATGTGCAGACACCAAGTTTTACCTCTTTGATATGGACAAACTCAGGGCTATCACCCCTAAAATACTGCAAAGGCTGAGCCGTAACCCAGACTGAGACACCTGATAAAGACTGTTCAAGAGTGACTACCCTGAAAAATCTATTTCAATAATAAGTTTCAGCTTTTAATAACACATTTATATTTTGACCAGAAATAAGTTAAATGCATTTGTACTAATTTCTGTGAGGCTTTAATTTTCTCTCAGCGATTCAACAACCTAGTAAAAAAAATGTCTTTAACCCCTCCCAAGTGTGCAAACCCTGCAGCCTTACCAAAGACTGTGTTGGTTGGGTTCATGGCCACCTGGTTCTTGGCAGCATCACCGATGAGCCTCTCTGTGTCTGTGAAGGCCACATAGCTGGGTGTGGTGCGGTTGCCCTGGTCATTGGCAATGATCTCCACCTTCCCATGCTGGAACACACCAACACAGGAATAGGTGGTGCCAAGATCAATCCCGACAGCTGGTCCCTTCGACATCTTGCCTAGAGAAAAAAAAAAAAAAAAAATAAAAAGGAATTAATTTATTTGTTACTAGCAAAACTGGTATAGTTTGCCCAGAGAAATTGGACAGGCTGGGAGCAAGCTGATCTAGTGCAACGTGTCCCATTAAAAGAGGCAGTAACTGGATCTCTTCCCGCCTAAATTCCTTTATGAATTGCGGATGGTCGCTGGAATCCCGGAATCCCAGCCCCGTTATCCCACGTGGCCGCGGAGCGCACACCGGCTGCACTCCCCGCCTCCGCCGCTGGGCGGCCCCCGCACCACGTGGCGCGGGACTACAACTCCCAGCGTGCCCCGCGCCTCCCGCGCAACGTGACCCCGCGGAGGGGCGTGTCCGGGGGCTGCCGGGAAATGGAGTCCGCGCCGGGCGGCCCGCGTGTGCCAGCACAGCCCCAGCCCCGTGCGACACCGACCCTCCCTTCCAGCCATCCCCCACGGGGTCCTTCCCCACCCACGCAGCTTCTTCCCGCCTCAGCGCCGGGCACTGCAGCACCCGCTCTGCCCCGGCACCGCCCCACGCAGGATGGGCGCTGCGTCTCCTTGAGCCCTCCCCTCCCCCGCCTCAGCACAAACTAAATGGGGGCGGGGGGAGAAAGCCGAGTCCCCGCTCCTCCCCCTCCCGCGGCAGAACCCATTAAGGAGTAAAACGCGCAAATACCGAGAGAAGAAACAGCACCGCAGCGGGCCGAAATGACCATCCCCTGAGCAGCACGGTCCCTCAGGACACAAACCACCCGGGAGCGCCCCCCGCCTTTTCCAGGCCGCGCCAGAGCTGCCTGTAGCACCCTCCCAACACCATCCCAAGGCAGCTGCGCCCCCCACGCCGCATGGCGCCCCCCCAGCCCGTTACCCGCAGTCCGGCCCGCTCTCTCGTTCACACACTGGGCAGGGTATCACCTCAGCTCCGGCTCGCTAAATGCCCCGCGCCCGCCGCGCCGCCCTTTTATACCCACCCAGAACCTTCCAGAAGGCCACGCCCCCCTCTCACAGCTCTGACCAATCAGCGCGCGGATCCCGCCCTCCTGCCCGGCGCTGATTGGTGCGGGCCGTGCGTGACGCGCGCCGGAAGAGGGCGTAGCGCGCCGGCCGGCCCCGCGTTCTGGAACCTTCATGCGCTTTCCCCGCGCCCCCCCAAACCCCGCGGCGGGCGCGGCTTTCCGTGCGCTCTGACCAATCACAGCCCGCCCTGCCGGTGACGACGCGAATGGTGGGCGGGACGCGGGCAGAGCGCTGGCGCCTCAGCCAATGGGCGCGCGGCGCGCGCGGCTTTCATTTGCATATTTCGCAATGGGGCGGGAGCGGCCAATGGGCGCGCGGGAATGGCGGGTGATTTGCATAGAGGGCGGTGGGGAAGGAGAGCGGCGGGGAAGGGGAAGCGCAAGATGGCGGCGCCATGAGGGGAGACCCTGGGCACAGCCCTCGGGGATCCTTCTGTGCCCCCTGTGCCCGCCGGGATCCCCGCTTCCCCTCAGGGATTGCGGCATTCCCCGTTCTCCTGCTCGCAGCCATTGCCTGGCGTTTCCCCGCCGCTTCCCGCAGCGTGAATCTCCCCAGTACAATAACCAGCATCCTCCATGTTCCCTTCTGCAGGGCAAAGCAGCATTGCCAGGTTTACCCCAATGCCGATTCTCTGGCAATGGAAGCCGTGTTTGTGGTGGTTTCCTCACTGGAACTGCTTATTCCAACAGAGAAAAGCCATTTCAGCACCTCCACGCTTTATAATCCACCCTAAATGTTGCCATCCATCATCAGCGCCGGCCCAAGCAAGGACAGGCTGTCAGCCCCGGTGTGCACGATAGTGCAGCTCCCGGCAGGGATTCATTGCCGTGGAAAGGGAAATTGTGGTTTTTTTGTATCCCTAGGGGTGAGGGAAGCTGGGCAGAGGTCGGGAATCAGCTGAGGTCACGCTCAGGGCTGTGACCTGCATCCAGTTCGTGCAGTGTTTACCCGGAATAAAGGGCGGGTGGAGCGCCAGGGAGGCACCGGGAGCACAAACACCGAGTCCTGCCGGGCTCGGGGTTATGGCACACTGGGAAAACAGGCACAGGAGCTGCCATTTCAACAGTAAAAACTCCACAAAAAAGCGTTTCAGGCTGTCTTTAGACAAAAATGCTCGTGGTAGCACTTACAAATCCAATCCAGGGACGCAGAAACAGATCCCTGAGCCTGTTCCTCATGTCTGTCTGTGAGGATTTGCTGTGTGCCAGCCACATCCTGGGACCAAGGGTGGCAACGTGGGTTTTGGTGGCAATTTGGTGGCCTCAGCGAGGGGATGTGACACTGTCCCCCGGCTCAGCCCAACACCACCAGTCCCACAGCAGAGTGCAGAAGGGCTGGAGCCTCGGGAAGTCACGGCTGTAGAGCCGGTTTGTGGCTCCTGTTCTTGCTCTGCTGGAAGCTGAGCGGGGATTTTGGGGTGACATCCCAGCAGGGCAGGATTTGGAGCTGGAATGTGGGTGCAGAAGGTCCAAGGCAGGACAGGGAAGGTGCTCTGTGCCATGGAGCATCAGCCGTGCCTCTGGAGATAAGGGCACTGTACAAACCATGGCACACACACCTGGCCAGGTAAAGCACGCTCCACCCTGTCCAGAGTACAGCTGCTGTGCTTTTCTACTCCGAGCTTACTCCAGAGATGCTCCTCAGCCTAATTCGCACTAAACCCACCACGGCACCCTTGCTGTTCCCCTTTGGGGTGGTTTTTAGGGGTTGCTTTTTTTAAAAGCATGGGCAGAATTTCGGTAAGACCTAAGAATAGCGCCTTGGGATGCCACGGTGACATTTAGATGTGCGAGCACGCTTGGCAGAGGGGAGGCAGCCTGAAAGTGCCGTGAGTCAGAGCAGGGAGGAGGGCACTTTGCAAATGACTCATCCCATCGGAAATTAGAGGCTCTTCAACCGGACAAAAGGAGCTCATTAACTCGATATCACAGAAATTAAAGCTTGGCAGGCTGGACGGGTTTAAGTATTTAGTTAAAGTATTTAGTGTGGAGTTTTGTTTTTTTTTTCAGATTGTGGATTGAAACGTTATTTTTGGGAGTGAATTTAGCGTACTAAGGATCTAGCACTGCTTCTCCTTCCGGTGTTTAAAACAGAATTGGAAGGAGAAGGGAGATTATCGAGGCATTCCTCCTGCTCACCACAGCAGCACTTATTTATGTAACACTTGCATCTGCTGAAGTTTGAAAATCGCACATTTCCAAGGCCCTCCCTTCCCTTTCCCACGGGGTTCCCCCCTTCCCAGTGTGTGTCAGGACAAACTGCTCCGGGTTAAAAATAACCCCAAATTCCTGATCGTGTACGAAAGTCTGTGACTGCACAACTCTCAAAACGTGTGTGACCTAATCAGGGTTTTTAATGCCATCAACTCCAGTGGGACTCTTGAATTAGGGTCACACTTGTGAGATCACTGTGTTGTCACCCTGTTCTGTTTCAAATCCTGCCTAATGATGTTGCAATTTTTGCTGCCAGATTTCAGCAAGGAGGATTGCTGATGTCTGGACACCTCTGCAAAACACCCTGGGGGGAAAGAATGCTGAGAGAAACCAACCATCAGCACCTTTAGCCACCCTAAATCCCACCCCCGGCTCCTGTGAGCTGGCTCCAAAGGTTTATCTGCTGAGATCTGAACTGGCTGAGCACAGCTCAAGGTTTCCTCCTCACCTCCAGCTCATGGGGAAAGCCAAGCACGTGGGCTGCTTCGGCAGGAAGGTCACAGCAGGGCGAGGATGAAGCCACCAGGGCTTGCTGTGCATTATTTATTTACCAGGTTGGCTTCCAGCAGCTGCATCCTCGGCCAAAATATCCCAGGTGAAGCGGCCATATGGAAGATAAAACCACATTTGCTTCCATGCACCAGCCAGGGTTTCACATATTTTGTGAAATGTCACCTAGTTTAGACTGAAAAATAGGAAAAAAAAGCCCAGCTTCCCCACACTTCCCATGCAAATATGCACATTGGCTTAAAAAAGGTATTTTTAACTACATCCTTTTTTTTTTTCCCTTGGATTCAGCTTGACAGCATGAAACACATCACACCACAGAGAATGGCACGAGTTGAGTTGAGCTGCAGCACTTCAGCTGCAGCACCTTTATTTATAAAACAACCAACCAAAAAAAAAATTATTAAATCATTGATTCAAAGGAATCAATAATAAATATTTGCTTTCCTCTGAGTTGTTCAGACACAGTACACCAATCATAGCAGGTAGCAGAGATGGAAGCTTAGTTTAGCTGCTGAGAAACAAAAAGCTACATAACATGGTAGGCATTTAATCACACAAGTAATAGCTGGTATATGACAGTAAATGCTTTAATACACTATTTTACAAAACCGGGTTTGGCTTATTTGCTTCCCATGTGCAACTCCTGAGCAGCTGGAGCTTGGAAAACCTTTGGAATGATCCCTTTCTCCTGTTCCCTTTGGGTGATGAACTTTCCCTTCCCTGTGAATCACGGATGTGTGGGCTGAAGGTGATACCTGGGCAGTGCCTGCATCCCAACAGGGCTGGGAAATTCCAGCAGGGCTTGGAGCAGCAGGATGGACCCCCCAGAGCAGGCTTCAGGCACTGCCTGACCTTCCCCAAAACTCCCAAAGCTCTCAGGCTGTGCCATCAGACAGCTCAGAGCATAAGGAGTGGTTTGACAGCAGGAAAACCTGCCAGGGCTGCCCAGAGGCTCCAGGAAAACCTGCCAGGGCCAATTCTGCTGCCTGCAGGCTGCAGAGCCTCCTCTCTGCTAATTCCCAGCCTGGGCTGTGACTCAAAACTGCCCCAGAGCCTTGGGCCAGCTCAGCTGCTGGAATTGTCACCCTGGGTTTGTGGTGAGGAGCTGCTGGAGGCTCAGGCTCAGGAGGAGCACTGCTGGGGCTCTGTGCACAGGGTGAGGATCCTGTGAGGTGCAGCACAGGGAATTTCCAACACAGAAGAACCCACAAGCTGCTTTCACCATCCTGTTCCTGCTTTTGGAGTTTTCCCAGCTCTGGGAGTGCTTTGGAGCACCTTTCAGGGCTCAGGAATAAAACAACTGCAGAGGAATCACAGACACACAGAGCTGCTGCTTCACACCCAGCTGATGCAGGGATGTGCTGCTGGAGCACCCAGGTGAGGTGACAGAATATCCACCCCCAAAACTGGCATCAAACACCTCATTCCAGGTTCCTTTTATTTAAAACTGGGATTGTTTCCCCTGCACAGCATCAGGAATTTGTCCTGCCAAGAGTTAAATCTGGGCTAGAGAAAGCAATGGAATTTTGGCTGCTCCCAGGAAGAGAAGTGTGGGGCAAGTTTGAAAACTCTTGCATGTGGAAGTAGCCCGAGCAGGGCTTGGCTTTGATTAGGTTGTCAAAGATCTCAAGTAAAGAAATTAGAATTCTGGGTCTCAGTCAGAAAAGGAGATTAATGACAGTCCTGGAGTGAAAGAATTAGAGATCTGTGGTTCTTCTGTGCTCATCCATCTTCTGTAGGCTCTTTCCACAAATTGGAGAAACCCTTTCCCTCCCTAAGGTGGGGAAAAAAACCCCAAACACCCTCCTTTTTTAAATAGAAAATCACCAATCTAGGAATGCAGGAATGTAGAAACTACAAGCTCAGTGTTTTGTGTGTGGCAGTGATCAGAGCCAAGCCCTTCAGAGGAAAATATCAAAATATCAGAATTCCTCATCTGTCCCTACCTCCCATCCTTTCCTAACTTCATATTCCGTGGAAATGCTTAACCTGGTTGCTCACAAAAAAAAATATTTTTTTACAATTCTTGCAAGTTTTAAAGAGTCCTTCTAAAGGTTTAAGCCTCAGCTCTGGCACATGGCCCAGCATTTGGTGTAGGGTGGGACAACACACACCAAGACTTCCTAACGGGAGCAGCATTTTGTGCTTGTTTACCTGTCCCAGGTGTGATTTTCTCTGCCAGGGAATCCTTCAGGCCTTCCCTGGGGTCAGCTCAGACTGTTTGCTCAGTCTTGGGAAGAACTTTCCATTGGCCAAACCTGGCCAGTTCTCCACTGGCAATAACCCAGAGCTTTTCCAAACACTCCACCCAGGTTTTTGGTACACTGGTGCCCTCCCCAGGTGGGCACTGCCTCCCTGCTGGGTTCAGTGCCCAGCTCTCCTCTCTCTAAGGCTCATCAGCCACAGCCACCCCTCCAGAGGGGCTCCTGTGGCTCTGCAGTGCTGCACATGGAAGCAGAGTCAGGCTCCTGGCCCTAAGTTGGTTCTGGCAATTAAAGCACCTCTGTTTTCGTGACAGAAAATGTCCTTTCTCTTTAGTCCAGAGTTTAGTTCAGACACCTTAATGCTGCATCTCTTGTCCTTTGGGAGTGATCCGTTAATTTCCATTTTAATTGCAGCCTCCAGTATTTATTTCATTGAATGCAGAAAATGTGAAGCACCTGTCAGTTCCCTTTGGGGCTGGACACCCTCAGCCTCAAAACCTTCACTTAAGACAACACATCTTCGAGAAACTTCTCCACATCCAGTCCAAGAAACTTCTCCCTCCCCACAAAACGTCTCTGGAATATTATGCATCTTGAAGTCTCTGTTGATCCCTTTTAAAAAATCCTGAGGTTTGGCTTCTTTTCGCTTGTATAGCGTGAAGTATACTTCACCCTTCGTAGGTTTTAAATGCTCAGTGTTCCCTTTTCAAAGGAGAAAAAGAAAGAAAGAAAAAAAGATAATTTAGAAAGAAACTCCCTTTTCCCTCCAACATATCTAAGTTTGTATCAGAACCTCAGTGCTGGAAAGAATTGAGTGGGAGGGCTCCTCGTGGTGTGAGTAATCCCGAGTGATTAAGGTGACCAGGAAGAGAAGCAGCGACCGTGGCGATGCGCAGTGGCTGGTGCTGTGTGCGGAGCTGGGATGCCCCGGGGATACTCTGGGGATACTCTGGGGATACTCTGGGGATACTCCGGGTTTGCTCCGGGGATGCCCTGGGGATACTCCGGGTTTGCTCCGGGGATGCCCCGGGGCTACTTCGGGGATATTCCGGGTTTGCTCCGGGGATGCTCCGGGGATACTCTGGGGATACTCCGGGGATACTCCGAGTTTGCTCCGGGTTTGCTCCGGGGATACTCCGAGTTTGCTCTGGGGATACTCCGGGGATACTCCGGGTTTGCTCCGGGTTTGCTCTGGGGATACTCTGGGTTTGCTCCGGGTTTGCCCCGGGGGTGCTCACACGGTCTGGAACGCGCGGCTCTGCGCTGGCACCATCACCGCGGGCGCTCCCATCCTCAGCGCCGTGCTGTAATCCACTCTCTTGGGCTCCGGCTCTTTCCTGTCCGGCTGCCGCTGGCTGTACTGGGGAGGGGTCAGGTGGGGAGTGGCTTCCGTGGACAAAGTCCGCTGGCTGCGGGAGGCACTGTTGGCTGTGGATCTGGTGGAGGAGGAACCCGAGCGGGAGCTCCTGGAGCCGGAGGAAGAGGAGCTGGGCTTGACCAGGTGCGCCTTGGGGGCCTCTGCGTCTTCCCTGCGGGCGAACACACACACAGGGATCAAACAACACAAGAAATGTTTGTGTCATCCTCTGCAGATCACCGGGAATGGGGGAGAGAAGGGGGGAAAGAAGGGGGGAAACAAGGAGGAAAGAAGGGGGGAAACAAGGAGGAAAGAAGGGGAGAAGTAGGGGAAAGAAGAGGAAAAAGAAGGAGGAAAGAAGGGGAGAAGTAGGGGAAAGAAGGGGAAAGAAGGGAGAAAAGCGGGGAAAAGAAGGGGAAAAGTAGGGAAGAAAGAAGGGAGAAAGAAGGGGGGGAAAGAGGGAAAAGAAGGGAGAAAGAAGAGGAAAAAGAAGGGAGAAAGAGGAGGAAAAAGAAGAGAAAGAAGAGGAAAAGTAGAGTGGAAAGAAGGGAAAAAGAAGAAAAAGAAGGAGGAAAGAAGAGGAAAAAAGGGGGAAAGAAGAGGAAAAAGAAGAGAAAGGAGGAAAAGTAGGGCAGGGAGAAGGGAGAAAAGCAGGGGTAAAAAGGAATGAAGGGAGAAAGAAGAGGAAAAAGAAGGGGGAAGAGGAGGGAAAAAGGGGAAACGAGGAAAAATAAGAGAAAGTAGGGGGGGAAGAAGAGGAAAGTAGGGGGAAAGAAAGGAGAAAAGCAGGAGAAAGAAGGGGAAAATGAAGGGGGAAAGAAGAGAACAAGAGGGGGAGGGTAGGAAGGGGGGAAAGAAGGGAAGAAGAGGGGGAAAGAAAAAGTAAAGAAAGAAAAAAAGAAATAGAAAAGAAAGAAGGATAGAAAACCACCCCAAACCTTCTCAGAACCACAAACCACCCCAAACCCTCTCAGAACCACAACGGATAAGCAGCTTCAATTTAACACCATGAAAAAATATGCAAATGCTTCAAAATACCGAAATTGTGAATGTGAGGCAAAGCAGTGGTTGAGGTCTGTGCTAATTTGCTCAGAGGAAGAGAAGGGGACTTTAATTAAATATCCTGCAAATTGTCCAAACTCTCTGCCGTGTAAGTTTAGGGATTAAAGGGCTGAGTGTTGATGAATGAATTTGGAATAAACAGGTTCTGTTTAAAACCAGCTCTGTGTGTGTGCAGTGAACACAAGTGTCAGAGCGGGCAATGCAGATGGAGCTGTCTGCTCTGCAATCCTGTCACACTAATGGCCTGGGCAGGACTGCCTGGAACCGGTTCTTCCACTTCAAACCACCCCGTGGGGAGTGAGAGAAGCGCCACAACCACGTCCGGACAGAAAGAAAGAGAGAGAGAAGGAGGGGGAGGATGTAACAGCAGGGTGATAGCAGAGAGAGAGGTTCCAACTGCAAGACAAGATGTGAAAGGGAAAGGAGCAGGAAAAGGGGGAAAATCAAAAATGTGTCGGCAGCCTGAGAGTGATCAGCAGCTGAAGGGATTACAGAGGTGCCTGATGGTGCAGAGATGTGAGACCGGCACAAACAGACATAAAGATGGATCAAGGGTTTGTTTCTTCGAGGGCAGCAGCAGCTCAAACTCGTTCCTGGAAATAGATCTTTCCTTGCTGAGGAGCTGAGGCTGGCTTGGCTGGAGCCCAAGCTGGGCTTAGGGCAGCTCTGGGCAGGGAACAGATGAGCTCCAGGAACAGGAGTCAGCATTCCCCGTGCTCCTGCTCCCCTCCGCGCTCACCCGGAGCTAAATCCGGGAGAACAGTTGTTCAAAAGGCTCAAGGAGGGACCAGAGAACGTGCCTGCTTCATTGTGTGCCAAATCGGAGCTGCAATTGAGAGGGGAAAAGGGGGAAAGAAGGGGAAAAGAAACTGAAAAGGGGGAAAGAAGGTGGGAAGAGGGAGGAGAGAAAGGGGAAATTAGGGAAGAATAGGGGGAAAGAAGGAAGAAAAAAGGAGAAAAGAAGGTGGAAAGAGGGGAAAAGAAAGGAGAAAGAAGGGAGAAGGAAGGGGAGAAGAAGGAGGAAAGAAAAGGGACAAGGCAGAAAGAAGATGGGAAGAGGAGGGAAAGAAGAGGGGAAAGAAGGAGGAAGGAAGAGGGAGAAGAAGGGAGAAAAGAAGGGAAGAAGAGTGGGAAAGAAAGGAAAGAAAAAGAAAAAAAGAAATAGAAAAGAAGGGAAGGAAAGAAAAGCACCCCCAAACCTTCTCAGAACCACAACGAACAAGCAGCTTCAATTTAACACCACGAAGGAACGTACAAATGCTTCCAAATACCGAAATTGCAAATGTGAGGGGAAACAGTGGTTGAGGTCTGTGCTGTTTCGCCCGAGGGAGAGGAGGGGGACTTTAATCTGATTTTCTGGAAATTCTTCACAAAGATTCTCGCCGTCAAGAAATTTGTCGTCGATATTTCACCGAGACTTTAAGAGCTTTTCCGAACAACCTCTTAAAGCTGCTTATAGCTGGTTAAAACCGTGGTGCAAAGACGTGGGGAGCTGCCAGAAGGGAGCGTGGGAGGTGGGATTAAATAAAAGGTGTTACCTGATTTCATTCGGAGCCTCCTCTTCCTCGTATCTCTTCTTTTCTTTCCTCCTTATTGTCAGCCTCACCACCAGGAGAAGCAGGGAGAGCCCCACCACCACTCCACACACTGCCCCGGCGATCATGCCGATATTTTGTGCATCTGTTGTCCAAAAAACAAATTTATTGCTGACCCCTTGCTATTCTAGTCCACGCTACAAATCCCAGCGCTGGGTTTAACTCAGACAGAACGCTGGAGTTTATTTTTTATTTTTAATTTTTTTAGGTGTGTCTCCACACAGAAGTTGAACCAGTTTCTTTTCAGCTGCCAGGGAGCGAAGCAATCACCTCTGCAAAGGTGAAACCGCAATGCTGTGCCTTCAGCTGTGGGGCAGGGTTGAAATAAGGAGAAATCCCCTTCTATAAAAATACAGAAAATGCAAAGACAGGACAGCCCACATGTGAAACACGGCACCGGGCACACCCTGGAGGCAGAGGAGTGTTTGATTGATTCATGAGGATTTTGTTTTCACTTCAACTCCCCTCGAATGCTCACAACCCACTTCCAGAGTGAATTATTCAAATGTGGAGAAAAACTGACCTGACTGAGGCACAAAGGAGGGAAGGAAACCATCCCGTGCAGGGCATTTTGCATCCAAACCAGCCAAGGTAACCAGAGGACATTTCCCATGGATTATGGCCCTTTGCTGGTAGTTTATGACAACTTTTTGTGATGAAAGTGGTCAGGTTGGGCTTGGCTGAAAGTTGTTTCCTCGAGCTCAGTCCCTCCGGAGGGTTTAGCAAAGCCAAGTGAGGTTTTAAACCGGTTCGGTTCAATTGCCGTGAAAGCTGCCTGGACGCTTTTACTTCACATGCCCGAGGCAAACCGGTTCTCCTTATTCCATATTCCAGTTATTTCAGGCTTGGCTGGGCAGAAAAATTCCGAAGCTGTGGGAATCTCCGAGAGGACAGTTCTTTGTGAGGAGCCTTATCAGAGCAGGTCCAGCTCTGGGAGCTGCCGAGCTCCATTGTTGGGGTGGGTGATAAACTCCACCCTTTTCCTGGCATATTTTCCTGACACCCTGCCGAGAGCTGCGCACACCCTTCGTGGGGTTAATCAGGGGATTTTGAACCTCTGCTGTTCAGGACACAAATTGCTAAACTCGATTAAAACCAAACTATGTCAAAAAGTTACTTTTTATCCAGCAAATTATTCCGTGTCGCAGTCAGCCTTTCCAACTTTAGATATTTTCCAGCCTTTAGATATTTTGCTGTCCAAAATGCAGCAAATACATAATTTCCAGTGATGGAATATCGACAGAGAGAATTCATACCTGAGAGTCACCTCATGCAATCACTCCAAGTTAGAAGAACTTCTAACTTATCATTTCCCTGCTTTTATTTCATGAATCATTCTGAAAATCATCATTTCTAACAGACCCAGTCATCTAAAGTGATAAAACCATCATCTAGGCTCAGGTTGTGATGTTATCATTTTAGGTGAGGGCTGCAGTGTGAATCAAAAGTGCAATAATAATAACTATTTTATGTGAATAAAGTGTGAAAGGGCAAAGGAGCAGAATTTTCCAGGTGGGAGAGCTGAGGGGCAGTGGAGCAGGGACAGGATTCTGGGTGAAAGGAATGAGAGATTTGTCTTTACAAACAAAATGTGGGTCTGCTGGTAGATAAAACCAGCACTGAGAGATGAAAAAAAACAATGGGAAGGATCCCACTGATTGGTTAAAGAAATGAGGGATTTGTCTTTACAAATTGTGGGTCTGCTGATAGGTAAAATTAGATACTGAGAGATGAAAGAAACAATGGGAAGAAGCATAAATTCCAGATGAATTCCAGTGATTGACACAAGGAAAAGAAAAAGGAGGGCACAAATTAACAGGGGGTCTGTGTTATGTGATTGGGAACTCTGGGCCTCTCAAGTACCTCAGCCAGTGGGACAGAGAGAGGGAAATGCGGCAGGGAAATTGGGATAAAAAGCAAGCTGCATCCTTTAAAAACTCGAGATACCCCAGGAGAAATGCCCCATGGGCTCTCCCGTTAATTAAATAAAGTTACAGGGCTGCTGTGTGTCCCTTTTGGACACAAGCCCGCGCTGTGTGTGGCTGATTCTCCTCCCTGGGGCGGTACTTACGCTGCACTGTCACCTGCACCGCGCAGCTCTCCTGCCCCGCCTCGTTGGTGGCCACGCACTGGTACAGCCCCGTGCTCATCTGAGTCAGGTTCTTCAGCAGCACCTGCCCCGGGTTCGAGATGTCTGCAGCGGGAAAAACACCGGGATGGATCGGATGGAGAGAGAAACTTCAGCTGGGGGTAGTGCGTGGGGGCACAGATTGGTCTGGGGGGGCAAATGAACTCCAGAACAATGCATATGGGGGAGGAATAGAAGAAAGAACGGGTAAAGAACGGGGGGGAAAGGGAAAAAAGAAGGGGGAAAGGTGGAAAAAAGAAGGGGTGAAAAGAAGGGACAAAGAAAGGGGAAAGAAGGGAGAAAATGAGGGAAGAAGGGGCAAAAAAGGAGGAAAGAAAGGGAAAGAAGGGAGAGAAGGGAAGAAGGGTAAAAGAATGAAGAAAGAAGGGGGAAAAGGGGGAAAGAAGGGAGAAAGAAGGGGGAGAGAATTAACAAAGAAGGGGAAAAGAGAGAAGAGAAAAGGGGGAAAGAAGGGATAAAGAATTAAGAAAGAAGGGAGGAAGAGGGAAGAAAAAAGGGGAAAGAAGGGGGAAAGAAGAGAAAAAGGTGGAAGAAAGAAGGGAAAAAGAAGGGAGAAAGAGTGAAGAAAGAAGGGAGAAAGAAGAAAGAAAGAAGGGGGAAAGAGGGAATAACAAAAATCGGGGAAAGAAGGGGGAAGGTGGAGCATCCCCAGGTGCAGCCGCAGCAGCGGGAGCAGCGCTGGCGCTCGCTGGCCCCTCCCCGCCGTGCCCGGGCCCGGAGGGGGGAAAGCCCCGACTCACTGACTCTGGAGCTGGGCGGCAGCTGCTCCGCTCGCTGCTCCTCGCCCAGGCGCTGCCAGCGGTACGAGATGGGCGCCGTGCCCGCGGCGGAGCGGCACTGCAGCGACAGCTCCTTCCCCTCCTGCGGCTCCCCCTCCAGCCAGCACTTGGGCTTGGAGGGTTTCTCTGCAAGGAGCAGAGCACAGGTCATGCGGGCACAGCAGAGCTTGCTCACTGGGAGCCCTCCTCTGGCATTTAAACATTCCGGGAGCTGCCTTCCCTGGAGTGCCCTCAGGAATCACATCAGTGGTGGCTTTTAGGGGACTGAAACCCCTTCTTTTCCCTCTTCTTTCTTTTTCCTTTCTTTCTTTTCCCTTCCCTTCCCTTCCCTTCCCTTCCCTTCCCTTCCCTTCCCTTCCCTTCCCTTCCCTTCCCTTCCCTTCC
>JAOTBB010029980.1:0-22652 GCA_025629985.1 Chamaetylas fuelleborni | reverse complement strand
GTGAATAATACCCAGTGAATTCCGGGTGTTTCCCAGAAATTTTGGGTAATTCCCAGGGAATTGTGGGTAATTCCCCGGGAATTGGGGATATTTCCCAGGGAATTGTTCGTAATTCCCTGGGAATTGTGGGGAATTCCGAGAAATTGTGGTTAATTCCCAGGAAATCGTGGGTATTTTCCAGGAATTGTGGTTAATTCCCAAGAATTGTGGGCAAGTCACAAGGAATTGTGGGTATTTCCTAGAAATTGTGGGTAATTCCCAGGAATTGTAGATATTGCCTAGGGAATTATGGGTGAATCCTAGGAATTGTGGGTAATTCCCATAGAATTGCGGGTTTTTCCCATGAATTGTGGGTATTTCCCAGGAACAGTGTGTATTTCCTAGGGAAATGTGGGTAATACACAGGGAATTGGGGGTAATTCCCAGGAATTGTAGGTAATTCTTAGAAATTGTGAGTAATTCCAAGGGAATTGTGTGTACTTCCAATGGAATTGTGGGCAATTCCCAGGAAATTGTGGGTATTTCCCAGGGAATTATGTGCATATCCCAGGGAATTGTGGGTATTGCCATAAAATTGTGTGTGTTTTCCAGGAATTGTGGGTAATTCCCAGGGAATTGTGGGTATTTCCTACAGATTTGTGGATATTTCCCAGGAATTGTGGGTAATTCCCAGGGACTTGTGAATACTTCCTAGGGAATTGTGGGTATTTCCATGGGAATTGCGAGTATTTCCCCGGGAATTGTGGGTAACTCACATGAATTGTAGGGAATTCTCAGGGAATTGTGGGTAATTCCCAGGAATAATGGGTAATTCTTTTGGAATTGTGGGTAATTCCTTAGGATTTGTGGGTATTTTCCAGGAATTGTGGGTTATTCCCAGGGAATTGTGAATATTTCCTAGGGAATTGTATAGTGTTCCCAGGAATTGTGGGTAATTCCAAGGGAGTTGAGTGTAATTCTCTGGGAATTGCGGGTATTTAATAGAGAAATTCTGAGTAATTCCCTCTGAATTTTTGGTATTTACCAAGGAATTGTGGGTATTTCCCAGGAATTGTGGGTAATTACCAGGAAATTCTGGGTATTTCCGAGGAATTGTTGGTAATTCCTACAGATCTCTGCGTATTTCCAAGAGAATGGAGGGCATTTCCAAGGACTTATGGGAAATACCCAGGCAATTTTGGATAATTCTTAAAGAATTTAGGGTAATTCCCATGGAATTTTCGGTAATTCCCAGGGAATTTTGGGTAAATCCTAGGAATTAAGGGTAATTCCCACCAAAATTGTTCTACTTCCAAGGAATTTTGGGTAATGTCCAGGGAATTGTGGCTATTTCTCCACGAATTCTGGGTTCTTCTGAGGATATCCTGGGTAATAACCAGGGAATTGCGGGTGATTCCCAGGGAACTGTGGGTATTTCCCAAAGAATTTTGGGTATTTCCCAGGGAATTGTGGGTAATTCCCGGGGAAATGTGTGTGTTTCCTGGGGAATTGTGGGTATTTCTCAAGAATTGCGGGTAATTTCCAGGTAATTGTGGGTAATTCCCAAGAATTGTGGGTAATTCCCGAGATTTTAGTGTATTTCCTAGGGTATCGTGAATAATACCCAGGGAATTCCCGGTATTTCCCAGAAATTTTGGGTAATTCCCAGGGAATTGCGGGTAATTCCCAGAAAATTATGGGTATTTCCCAGGGAATTGTTCGTAAGTCCCAGGGAATTGTAAGGAATTCCCAGGAACTGTGGTTAATTCCAGGGAAATCATGGGTATTTTCCAGGAATTGTGGGTAATTCCCAGAGAATTGCAGGTAATTCCCAAGAATTGTGGAGTTTTCCCAGGAACAGTGTCTATTTCCCAGGAAAATGTGGGTAATACCCAGGGAATTTGGGGTAATTCCCAGGAATTGTGTGCAATTCTTCGGAACTGTGAGCAATTCCAAGGGAATTGTGGGTACTTCTAATGGAATTTTGGGCAATTCCCAGGAAATTGTGCGTATTTCCCAGGGAATTGTGTGTAATTCCCAGGTAATTGTGGGTATTTCCGAGGGAGTTGAGGGTATTTCCCATAAATTGTGGGTAATTCCCACGGGACTGTGAGTAACTTCCATGATTTGTGGGTAAATCACAGGGAATTGTGGGTATTTAATAGGGAATTTCAGGTAATTCCCCGGAATTCTGGGTAATTACCGGAGAATTGTGAGTATTTCCCAGGAATTGTGTGCATTTCCCAGGAATTGTATGTAGTTCTCAGGGAGTTGTGGGTAATTCCCAGGAATTGTGGGTAATTAGCAAGTAATTGTGTATAATTCCCGGGCAATTGTTGGAAATTCCCATGAATTGCGGGTTATTCCTGGGAAGTTGTGGGTAATTCCCAGGAATTGTGGGTAATTAGCAGGCAATTGTGTATAATTCCAGGGGAATTGTGGAAATGACCCGGGAATTGTGGGTATTCCCCAGGGAATTGCGGGTATTTCCTAGTAATTATGGGTTATTCCCTGGGAATTTTTTGTAATTCCTTGGAAATTTTGGACAATTCCAAGGGAATTGTGGGGAATTCCCAGGAAATGTATGTAATTACCACGAATTGTGGGTAATTCCTAGGGAATTGTGGGTATTTCCTTGTGATTCTGGGTAATTCCCTCGGAATTGTGCATAATTCCCAGGTATTGTGGGAAATTCCCTCGGAATTGAGGGTAAATTGCAGAGAATTGTGGGCATTTCCCACAATTTTTGGGTAATTCCCACGGAATTCTCGGTAATTTCCATAGAATTGTAGGTATTTCCAAGGAATTTTGTGTAATACCTAGGGAACTGTGAGTAAATCCCAGGAATTGTGGGTATTTCCTAGGTAATTGTGGGTATTTCCAACGAATTGTAGGTAATTACTACGGAATTGTGGGTAATTCCCAGGGACTTGTGAGTATTTCCCAGGAATTGTGGGTAAAACGCAGGGAATTGTGGGTAATTCCCAGGAAATTCTGGGTAATACCCAGGGACTTGTGGGGAACTCCCAAGAATTGTGAGGAATTCCAAAAGAATTGTGGGGAATTCCCAGGGATTTGTGGGTATTTCTCAAGAATTGTGGGTCATTCTCAGCAATTGTGGGTAATTCTCAGAGAATTGTGTGTATTTCTTGCAGAATTGTTGGTCATTACCAGAAATTGTGATTAATTCCCAGGGAACTGTGGGCAATTCACAGGAATTGTGGGTAATTCCCAGAAATTGTGATTAATTCCAAGACTATTGTGGGTATTTCCCAGGAATGGTGATTAATTCCCAGCAAATTGCGGGTAATTCCTAGGAGACTGCCGGTAACTCCAAGGGAATTGTGGGTATTTCCTCAAGATCTTTGAGTAAATCCCAGAAATTGCGGGAAATTCCCAGGAAATTTTGGGTAATTCCTAGGGAACTGTAGGTAATTCCCAGGAAATTGTGGGTATTTCGCAGGAATTCTGGCTAATTCCCAGAAAATTATGGGTAATTCCTAGGAATTACGGGTAATTCCCAGGGAATTGAGGGTAATTCCCAGGATATTGTTTGTAATTCCTATGGTATCGTGGGTATCTCCCAGGTAATTCTGGGTATATCTCAGGAATTCTGGGTATTTCCCAAGGAATTGTGGGTAATTTCCAGGGAATTTTGTGTATTTCCCAGGAATTGTCAGTATATCCCAAGGAATTTTGGGTAATTCCATAGGAATTCCGGGAAATTCCCAGGGAATTTCGAGTAATTCCCAGTGAATTGTGGGTAAATCCCAGGAATTTTAAGGAAATCGCAGGAAATTGTGGGTATTTCCTAGGGAAGTGTGGATAATTCCCTGGAAATTGTGGGTAATTCCCAGGGACCTGTGGGTAATTCCCAGGAACAGTGGGTAATTTCCAGCGAATTGTGGGTATTTCCTTGGGAATTGTGGGAAATTCCCAGGTAATTATCGGTGATTCCCAAGAATGGTCGGCAATTTCTAAGAATGTAGGTATTTCCCAGATAATTGCAGGTAATTCCCCAGAAATTGTGGGTAATTCGCAGTGAATTGTGGGTAATTTCCATGATTTGTGGGTAATTCCCACGAATTGCCGGTGTTTCCTAAGGAATTGTGGGGAATTCCCAGGAATTGTAAGAAATTCCCAGAGAAATGTGGCTATTTCCCAAGGAATTGTGGGTATTTCCCAGGGAATTGCAGGTAATTCCAAGTGAATTGTGGGTTTCTCCCAGGGAATTGTCGTTATTTCCCAGGAATTGCGGGCATTTCCCTTTGAATTGTGGATATTTTCCAGGCAATTGTGGGTAATTCCCAAAAATTGTGGGAAATTCCCAAGGAATTGTGGGAAATTCCAAATAAATTTTTTGGAATTCCTAGGAATTGTGTAGAATTCCCAGGAAATTGTGCGTATTTCCGAGTGAAATATGGGTATTTCCTAGGGAATTGTGGGTATTTCCTAAGGAGTTGTGGGTAATTCTCAGGAAATGTGCGCAATTCCCAGGGAATTGCGGATAATTCCCAGGAAGTGTGGGTGATTCCCAGAAAATTCTGGGTAGTTCGCAGGGAATTGTGGGTATTCCTCAGAAATTTTGGGAAATTTCCAGGAATTGTAAGTAATTCCCAGGGAATTGTGGGTGTTTCCCAGGGAATTGTGAGTGTTTCTCAAGAAATTGTGGGTAATTCCCAGGGAATTGTGGGTAAATCCCAAGAATTGTGGGTAATTCCCAGGGAATTGTGAGAAATTGCAAGGGAATTGTGGGTAAATTCCCAGGAAATTGTGGGTAATTCCCACAATTTGTCAGTAATTCTCAGGAATTGTGGGTAGCTCCCAGGGAATTGTGGGTAGCTCCCAGGGAATTGTGGGTAATTCCCAGGGAATTTTGTGCATTTCCTAAGGAATTGTGGATATTTCCCAGGAATTGTGGGAAATTCCCAGGGAATTGAGGGTATTTCCGAGGGAATTGTGGATAATTCACAGGGAGTTGTGAGGAGTTCCCATTAGTTGTGGGTAATTCCCAGGAGATTGTGGGTAAATCCCAGGGAATTGTGGATATTTCCCAGGAACTGTGGGTCATTCCAGGGGAATTTTTGGTATTTCCAAGGGAATTGTGGATCATCCCCAGGAAATTCCTGGTATTTCTCAGGAATTCTCAGTAATTCTCAGCAAATTTTTGATAGTTCCAAGGGAATTGTGGGTATTTCCAAGAATTGGGGGTAATTCCCAGGAAAATGTGTGTAAATTTCAAGAATTGTGGGTAATTCCCAGGTAATTGTGGGTATTTCATAGGGAAATGTGGGTGTTTCCCAAGATTTGTGGGTAATTCCCAGGGAATTGTGGGTTTATCTCAAGGAATTCTGGGAAGTTCCCAGGAATTGAGTGTTGTTCCCAGGGAATTGTGGGCAATTATCAAGGATTTCTAGGTATTCTCAGGGAATTGTGGGTTATTCCCAGATAATTGTTGGGAATTCTCAGGAAATTGTGGGTATTTCCCAAGAACTGTGGGCAATTCAAAGGGAATGGTGGGTATTTCTCAGGAAATTGTGGGTATTTTCCAGGAATTGTGAGTAATTCCAGGGAATTGTGGGTAATTCACAGGAATTGTGGGTAATTCCCAGAGAATTGTGGGTAATTCAAAGGGAATTGCATCTATTTCCCAGGAATTTTGGGCAATTTTGCAGAATTGTGGGTAATTCACAAGAATTGTGAGTAATTCCTAGAGTATTGCGGGTAATTCCCCGTAAAATGTTGGTATTTCCCAGGAGTTGTGGGTAATTCCCATACAATGGTGAGTTATTCCAAGGAATTGTGGGGAATTCCAAGGGAATTGTGAGTAATTCCATGGAATTTTGGTTATTTCCCAGGGAAACGTGGGGAATTCCCAGGAATTTTGGGGAATTCCCAGGGAATTCTGGGTACTTTCTCAAGGAATTGTGGGTAATTCCCATGAATTGTGGATATTTCCCAGGGAATTTTGGGAAATTCTAGGTGAATTGTGGGTATTTCCCAGGAGTTGTGGGAAATTCCCAGGGAATTGTGGGTATTCTCCAAGAATTGGGGGTTATTCTCAGGGAATTCTGATTAATTCCTAGGGAACTGTGGGCAATTCCCTGGGAATAGTGGGGAATTCCCAGGAATTGTAGGTAATTCCCAAGAATTGTGGGTAATTCCCAGGAATTGTTGGCACTTCCTAGGGAATTGTGTGTAATTCCCAGGGAATTGTGGGTGATTCCCAGGGAATTGTGGGTATTTCCCTTGCAATTGTGGGTAAATCCCAGAGAATTGTGGGTCTATCTCGGTAATTGTGCCTAATTCCCATGAAATTGTGGGTAATTTCCATGGAATTTTGGGTATTTTCCAGGGAAATTTGTGTAATACCTAGAGAATAGTGGGTAATTCCCAGGGAATTATGGGTATTTCCAATTGAATTGTGGTATTTCCGAAAAATTGTGAGTAATTACAAGGGTATTGTGAGTAATTCCAAGTGAATTGTGGGTATTTCCCAGGAATTGTGGGTATTTCACAGGAATTTTGGGTAACTCACAGGGAATTGAGGGTATTTCCCAGGGAATTTGGGTTAATATCCAGGGAAATGTGGGGAATTCCCAGGAACTGTGGGGAATTTCCTGGAAATTGAGGGTGCTTACCAGGAATTTTGGGTAAATCCCAAGAATTGTGGGAAATTCCCAGAGAATTGTGGATAATTCCCAGGAATTGTGAATATTTCCCAGGAATTGTGTTTAATTCCCATTAATTGTGGGTGATTTCTAGTGAACTGGTGGTATTTCCCAGGATCTGTGTGTAATTCCCAGGGAATTGTGGGTGTTTCTAGGAATTGTGGGTAATTCCCGAGAAATTATGGGTAAATCCCATGTATTGTGCATATTTCACAGGAATTGTGCAGAATTCCGGGGTAATTTTTGGTATTTCTCAAGGAATTGTGGGTATTTCCCAGGAATTCTGGGCAATTCCCTGGAAATT
The DNA here is from genome assembly GCA_025629985.1 of Chamaetylas fuelleborni. Classification (NCBI taxonomy): domain Eukaryota; kingdom Metazoa; phylum Chordata; class Aves; order Passeriformes; family Muscicapidae; genus Chamaetylas; species Chamaetylas fuelleborni. The sequence continues at coordinate 15,698 of JAOTBB010029980.1, read as the reverse complement.
GTCTGTAATTCCATGGGATGTGTGGGTATTTCCCTGGGAATTGAGGATAATTCCATGGAATTGTGGGTAATTCCCAGTGAAATTGTGGGTAATAGCTAGAGAATTTTGGGAAAATCCCAGAGAATTCAGGGCGTTTCCCAGGAATTTCAGTATTTCTTAGGAATTATGGGTAACTCTCAGGGAATTGAGGGTATTTCCCCTGGAATTGTGGTTAATTTCCAGGGAAATGTTGGAAATTCCCAGGACCTGCGGGTAATTCCCAGGAATTGAGGGCCTTTCGTAGGGAATTTTAGGTAATTCCCAGGAATTGTAATTCCCAGAGAATTGTTGGTATTTCCAAGGAATTGTGGATGATTCCCAAGAATTTTGGTCAATTCCCAGGGAATTGTGGGTAATTACCAGGGAATTGTGGGTATTTTCCCGGATTTGTGGGTAATTCCCAGGAGATATGGGTGATTTCTAGTGAACTGTGGGATTTCCCAAGAATTGTGTGTAATTCCCAGGGAATTGTGGATAATTCCCAGAAATTGTTGGTAATTCCCAGGGAATTGTCGGTAATTCGAAAGAATGGTGTGTAATTCCCAGGGAATTGCAAATATTTCTTAGTAAATTGTGAGTAATTCCCATGGAATTGTAGGGAATTCTCATGAATTGTGGGTAATTCCCAGGAATTGTGGATAATTCTCGGGTATTGTGGGTATTGCCCTGGAATTGTTGGTATTTCCCAAAAATTGTGGGCAATTCCCTGAAAACTGGGCGTATTTCACAATAATTGTGGGTAATTCCCAGGGAATTGTGCGTAATTCCCAGGAAGAGTGGGTAAATCCCAGGGAATTGTGGATAATTCCTGGGGTATTTTCGGTATAACCTAGGAATTGTGGGGAACTCCCAGGAATTGTGGGTAGTTCCCAGGGAAATGTGGGTAGTTCCCAGGAATTCTGGGTTATTCCCAGGGAACTGTGGATAATTCCAAGGCAGTTGTGGGAAATTCTCAGGGAAATGAGGATAATTCCCATGAATTATGAGTAATTCCTGGGATCTGTGGGTATTTCCTAGGGAATTGTGGGAAAATCCCAAGATTTGTGGGTGATTCACAGGGAGTTGTGGGTAAATACCCAGGAATTGTGGGCAATTTTTAGGGAATTTTGTGTATTATCTATGGAATTGTGGGTATATCCCAAGAATTGTGGGTACTCCCAAGGGAATTGTGGATATTTTCAAGGAATTCTGGGATATTCCAAATAATTGAGTGTAATTCCCAGGGAATTGTGGGTATTTCCTAGGGATTTGTAGGTATTTCCCAGGGAACTGCTGGTTATTCCTGGTAAATTTTTGGGAATTCCCAGGGAATTGTGGGTATTTCTCTGGAATTGTGGTTAATTCTCTGGGAATTGTGGATAATTCCCAGGAAAATGTGAGTAATTCCATAGAATTGTGGGCAATTCCCAGGGAATTGTGAATATTTCTCTGTAATTGTGGGTAATTCCCAGGGAAATGTTTGTATTTACAAGGGAATTGTGGGTATTTTCCAGGATTTGCGGGTATTTTCTAGGGAATTATGGGTAAATTCCTAGGAATAGTGTGCAATTCCCAGGAAATTGTGGGTAAAACCCATGAATTGTGGGAAATTCCGAGGAATTGTAGGAAATTCCCCTGGAATTGTAGGTAAATCCCAGAGAATTGGAGGTATATCCCAGGAATTGTGGGTAATTCCTGGGGAATTGTGTGCAATTTACATGGAATTGTGGATAATTCCTAGGGAACTGCGGTTAATACCTAGGGAATTGCGGGTAATTCCCAGGGAATTGTGGGTATTTCCTAGGGAATTGTAAGTATTTCTGGGAATTGTGGGTTATTACAAGGGAATTGTGGGTGGTTCATAAAGAGTTTTGGGTATTTCCCAGGAATTGTGGGTAATTTCCAGGGAATTGTGGTCAATTAGACTGGAATCACGGGTAATACCCAGCAATCAGTTAATAATTCAAAGGAATGTGGAGGAATTCCCAGGGAATGGTGGGGAATTCCCAGGGAATTGTGGGGAAATCATAGGGAGTTGTGGGTAATTTCCAGGGAATTGTGACTATTTCCCAGAGAATTGTGGGCAATTCCCAGGAATTGTGTGGAATTCCCACGGAATTCTAGGTATTTCCTCAGGGAATTGTGGGTAATTCTCATGAATTTTGGGAAATTTCCTTGGAATTTTTGGTAATTCTAAAAGAATTGTGGGTATTTCCCAGGAATTGTGGGCAATTCCCTGTGAATTGTGGGGAATTTCCAGGTATTGTGGGTAATTTCCAGGAAATTGTGGGTAATTCCTAGGAAATTGTGGGTAATTCCCAGGGAATTGTGGGTACTTCCCAGGGAATTTTGGGTAATTCCCTGGGAATTCTAGGAAATTCCCAGAAATTTTAGGTAATTCGCAGAGAATTGTGGAAAATCCAAGAGAATTGTAGGTATATCCCAGGAATTTTAGGTAATTCCCAGATAATTGTTGGTAATTTACATGAAATTGTGGGTATTTCCTAGGGAATTCTGGGTAATACCTTGGGAATTGTGGGTAATTCCAAAGGAATTATGGGTATTTCCTAGGGAATTCAGGGTAATTCCCAGAATTGTGGGTTATTACTAGGGAATTGTGGGTAATACCCAGGGCATTGCGGGTACTTTCCAGGAATTGTGGGTAATTCCATGGCAATTGTGGGTAATACAGATGGCACTGTTAATAATGACCAAGAATTGTGAGGAATTCCCTGGGAATTGCTGGGAAGCCCCCGGAAATTGTGAGTAATTCCCAGGGAATTGTGGGTTTTTCCCAGGAAATGGTGTGTATTTCTGAATAAATGTGTATTTCCCAGGAACTGTGGGTTATTCCCAGGGAATGGTGGGTATTTCCTAGAGAATTGTGGGTATTTCCCAGGAATTGTAGGTATTTCCCAGAGAATTGTTGGTATTTCCTAGGGAATCCTGGGTGTATTGTAGAAGATGTTACTTCACCCAAACAGGGCCCCTGGAACATCATCTCTTAAACAAAGAAATTCCTTACAGCATGCCCCCCCTCCCCCTTATCAAAACTTCTGTTATCTCTTAGGATTTCTATTGATTCTTAAAGTTGTAATGTAATTGGGTTTTTCTTACTTAGGAATTTTAAGATAATCGGTTAGTTTATAATTTGTAGTTTTTATTGGTTAGAATCTCAATCCTCTCAAAAGCTATAAAAGCCCTTTGTTAGATCATGTAATTAGACTGCTATGGCCAGATCCCTTCGGAGAAATAAAGAAATCTTCGGAATATTCTGTAAACAGAGTCTCAGCCTTTCTTCCCTGCTAGCAGCAATTGCCAATCTGCCTCAGGAGTTCTCCAGATAGACTCCCGTGGCAGGCCGGGGCTGGAAAAGATCCAAGCCCCTCAGGCAGTTACAGTGTATCCCTGGAATTGTGGGTAATTCCCAGGGAATGGTGTGTATTTCCCAGGAATTTTGGGTAATTCCCAGGGAATTGTGGGTAATTCCAACGAATTGTGGGCAAATCCCAGGAATTTTCGATAATTCCTAGGGAATTGTAGGTAAATCACAGAAAATTGAGGGTAATTCCCAGGGAATTGTGGGGAATTCCCAGGGGATTGTGGGTATTTCCCAGGGAAATGTGGGTAATTCCCATGGAGTTGTGGGCAATTGCTTGGGAATTCTGGGTAATTCCCAGGGAATTGTGGGTAAATCCCAGGGAATTCTGGGTAATTCCTGAGGAATTGTGCGCATATCCCTGGAATTGTGGGGATCTTGCAGGAATTGTGGGGTTTTCCCAGGGAATTTTAGGTAACTCCAAGGAATTGTGGGTAATTCCCAGAGAATTGTGTGTAATTCCCAGGGAATTGTGGATATTTCCCAGGGAATTGTGAGTAAATCCCAGGGAATTATGGGTAATTCCCATGAATTGTGGGTAATTCCCAGGGAATTCTGTGTATTTCCAAGGGAATTGAAGGTAGTACCCAGGAATTGTGGGTAATTCTCAAGGATTTTTGGGTAATATCCAGGGAATTGTGGGTATTTCCCATGAATTGTGCATATTTACGAGGGAGTTGTGAGTAATTCCTAGTAAATTGTGGGTAGTTCCCAGAGAATTGTGGGTAATTCCCACCGAATTGTGGGGAATTACCGGGAATTGTGGGGAGTTCCCAGGAAATTTTGGGTAATTCTCAGGAATTGTGCGTAATTCCCAGAGAATTGTGGGTAATTCCGAGGAATTTTGGGTAATTCCCGGGTATTCTGGGTATTTCACAGGAATTGTGGGGAATTCACAGGAATTGTGGGGAAATCCCAGAGAATTTTTGGTATTTCCCAGGGAATTGTGGGTGTTTCCCAGGAATTGTGGATAATTCCCAGGGAATTGTGGGTAATTCTCAGGAAATTGTTTGTAATTCCGAGGGAATTGTGGGCATTTACCAGGGAATTGTTTTCAATTCCGAGTAATGGCGGTTAATTCCGAGGGAATTATGGGTATTTCCCAGGATTTGTGGGTAATTATCCGGGAAATGTGGGTAATTCACAGGAATTGTGGATAGTTCCCAGTGTATTGTGGGTAATTCCCAGTTAAATGTGGGTTTTTCCCAGGAATTGTGGGTAATTTCCTTACAATCGTGAGTTATTCAAAGGGAATTGTGTGTGATTTCCAGGGAATTGCCGGTATTTCCCAGGGAATTGAGGGGAATTCCCAGGCATTGTGGGTAATTCCCAGAGAATTGTGGATATTTTCTCAGGGAATTGCGGGTGATTCCCATGAATTGTGGGTATTTCCAAGGAATTGTGGGTAATTCCCGAGGAGTTGTGTGTATTCCCCAGGAATTGTCTGTTATTCCCACGGAAATGTTTGTAATTCCTAGGGAATTGTGGGCAATTCCCAGGGAATTGTGTGCACTTCCCAGAGAATTGTGGGCTATTCTCAGAGAATTGTTGGTAATTTAAACAGAATTTTGGGTATTTCCCAGAAAATTTTTTTATATAGCTAGGGAACTGCTGGTAACTCCTGGGGAATTGTGGGTATTTCCAAGGGAATTGTGGGTATTTCCCAGGAATTGTGGGCTATTACTAGAGAATTGTGAGTAATTCCCAGGGTATTTTGGGTAATTCTAAGGGAATTGCGGGTAATTCCAAGGAATTGTGGGTAATTCCTGGGGAATCATGTGTATTCCCCTGGAATTACAGGTTATTCCCAAGAAATTGTGGGTAATTCCTAGGGAATTGTGGGTAATTCCCAGGAATTGTGGGTAACTCCAGGGGAATTGTGGGTAATTCCCAGAAAATTGTGGATATTTCCCTGGGATCCTTGGTAATTCCCAGGGAATTGTGGGTACTTCCTGTGGATGATACAACGGTGCCTGAAAAAGGCCCTTGGGATTTTGTGCCCTGAGACAATGGAACTTTTCATGAGAGATGCCTCCCCTCCCTGCCAAAACCCCTGTTACCATTTAGGATATCTATTGGTTTTTAACTTTACTAGATTATTGGTCTTTTCTCTTACCTAGAATCTTAAAGTAATTGGTTAGTTTCTCAACTCATAATTTTACTGGTTAGAATCTCAATCCCTTTGAAATCTATAAAGATCCCTTGCTATGCCATGTAACTGGATTTTGCTAGTGGAAACCCTTCGGAGAAATAAACTGCCTTCGGAACTTTCCACAGCGAGTCCCGGGGTCTCTGTCCCTTGCTAGCTCGGAGCTGGCACTCTGCCACGGGAGCACTCGGAGCTATCCGGTCTCCCGTAGCAGCCGGTAGCTGGAACCACCCTAGCCCCAGCAGCTACACTTCTCAGAAAATTTTGGGTAATTCCCAGGGAATTGTGAGTAATTTCCACGGAATTTTGTGTATTTTGCAGGGAAATTTGTGAAATGCCTAGGGAACTACAGGTAACTCCCGGGGAATTGTGGGTATTTCCTAGGGAATTGTGGTTATTTCCAGGAATTGTGGGTAATTGCTAGAGAATTATGGGTAATTCCTGAGGAATTGTGGGTATTTCATAGGAATTGTGCGTAATTCCTAGGGAATTGTGGGTAATTCCCAGTAATTGTGGGTAATTCCCAAGATTTTTCTGTAATTCCTAAGGAAATTGTGGGTATTACCCAGGAATTGTGTGTATTTCACAGGAATTGGGGATGATTTCCAGTAAACAGTGGGTATTTCCCAAAAATTGTGTGCAATTCCCAGGGAATTGTGAGAAATTCCCAGGAATTGTGGGTAATTCCCAAGGAATTGTGGGTAGTTCCCATGTATTACGGGTACTTCACACGAACTGTTGGAAATTCACATGAATTGTGGGGAATTACCAGTGAATTTTGGGTATTTTCCAAGGAATTGTGGGTATTTCCCAGGAAGTGTGGGAAATTCCCAGGGAATTGTGGGTAATTCACAGGAAATTTTTTTGTAATTCCTAGGGAATTTTGGGTATTTACCAGGGAATTGGGGGTAATTCTGAGTAATTGTGGGTAATTCCCAGGGAAATATGTGTAATTCTTTAGAATTGTGGGTAATATCCAGAGAATTGTGGGTATTTCGTTGGGAATTGTGGGTATTTCCCAAAATTTGAGGGTAAATCCCAGGGAATAGTGTGTATTTCCCAACGAATTCTAGGAATTGGGTGTAATTCTCAGAGAATTGTGGGTAAATCCCAGAGATTTGTAGGTATTTCCCAGGGAAATCTGGGTTATTCCCAGAGAATTGTGGGGAATTCTGAGGAAATTGTTGGTATTTCCCAAGAGCTGTGGGTAATTCCCAGGGAATAGTGGGCAATTGCTAGGGAATTGTGGGGAAATCGCAGGGAATTGTGCATATATACCAGGAATTTTTGGGATCTCAAAGCAATGGTGGGTAGTTCCAAGGGAATTTGGGTTAATTCCCAAGAATGGTGGGTAATTCCCAGAAAATTGAGGGTAATTCCCAGGGAATGGTTGGTATTTCCCAGGTAATGGTTTGTATTTCCCAGGGAGTTGTGGGTAATCCCTAGGGAAATGTGGGTATTTCCCAGCAATTGTGGGTAATTCCCAAGGAATTTTGTGTACTTCCCAGGGAAATATGTGTAATTCCCAGGGAATTGCAGGTAATACCCAGGGAATTTTGGGTATTTCCCAGAGAATTGTGTGTATTTCCCGCAATTTTTGGATAATTCCCGGGAATTGTGTGTACTTCTCAATGAATTCTGGGAAATTCCCGGGAATAGAGTGCAATTCTCAGGGAATTGTGGGTACTTCCCAGGGATTAGTAGGTATATCCCAGGGATTTGTGAGTTATTCCCAGAGAATTCTGGGGAATTCTCAGGGAATTGTGGATATATCCCAGGAATTGATGATAATGACAAGGGACTTGAGGGTAAATCCTAGGGAATTTGGGGTATATTGCAGGAATTGTGGGTAATTCAAAGGGAATTGTGGGTAATCCAAAAATTGTGGGTAATGCCCGGGAATTGTGTGTATTTCCTAGAAAATTGTGGGTGATTCCCATGCAATTGCAGGTATTTCCCTGGAATTGCTATTAAATCCCAGGGAATTTTAGAAAAGTCTCAGGAATTGTGGGTAATTCTCAGGGAATTGTTGTTAATTCTCATTGAATTGTAGGTATTTCCCATGGAATTTTGGGTAATTCCCAGGGAATTGAGGGTACTTCGCAGAAATATTGGATAATTCCCAGAGAATTGTGGGTGATTGCCAGAGAATTGTGGGTAATTTCTAGGGAATTGTGGTTATAGCCCAAGAATTGTGGGTAATACCTAGGGAATTGTGGGTATTTCTCAGGAACTGTTGTCATTTCCCAAAAATTGTGGGTAATTCCCAGGGAATTGTGGGTAATTCCCAACATTTGTGGGTAATAGCCAAAGAATTGAGAGAAATTCCCAGGAATTGTGGGTAATTCCCAGGGAATTGTGGGTATATTCCAAGAATTTTGGGTAATACCTAGAGAACTGTAGGTACTTCTCAGGAATTGTTGTCATTTCCCCGGAATTGTGGGTAATTCCCAGGGAATTGCGGGGAATTCCCAGGAATTTTGTGTAGTTCTCAGTGAATTTTCGGTAATTCTCAAGAATTGTGGGTAATTCCCAGGGAATTGAGGGTTATTTCTAAGTAATTTCAGGTAGTTCCCAGAGGATTGTAGGCAATTCCCTGGAATTCTGGGTAATTCCCATGGAATTGTGGGTGTTTCCTCGGAAAATGTGAGTCCTTCCCAGGGAATTGAGGAAAGTTCCCAAGGAATTTTGGATATTTCCAAGGAAATTGTGGGTTTTTCCCAGGAATGTTGGGTATTTCCTGCAGAATTGTGGGTATTTCCTATGGAATTCTGGGTAATTTCCAGGGAATTCTGGGTAATTCCCAAGAATTGTGGGTAATTCTCAGGGAAATGTGGGTATTTCCCTGGAACTGCAGGTAATTCCCAGGGAATTATGGCTAATTCCCAGGGAATTTTGGTTATGTCGCAGGAATTGTGGGTAATTCAAAGGAAATTGTGGGTCATTTGCTAGAATTTGGGTAATTCCGGGGAATAGCGCATATTTCCTAGAGTATTGCATGTAATTCCCAGGAATTGTGGGTAATTCCCAGGAAACTGTGGGTATTTCCCAGGGAATTTTGGGTAACTCCAAGAGAATTGTGGGTAATTCTCATTGAATTGCGGGTCTTTCCCTGGAATTGTAGGCATATCCTGGGGAATTGTGGGTAATTCCTAAGGAATTGCGCTTAATTCCTAAAAATTGTCCGTAATTCCCAGGGAAGTGCGGGTATTACCCAGGGAATTGTAGATAATTTCCCGGGAATTGTGGGTATTTCCCAGGAATTGTCTGTACTTCCTAGGGAATCGTGGGTAATTCCCAGGGAATTCTTGGTATTTCCCAGGGAATTGCTAGTATTTCCGAGGGAATTGTGGGGGATTCCCAGGAATTGTGGTTAATTCCCTAGAAATTGTGGGTATTTCCCAGGAATTGCAGGTATTTCCCAGATAATTTTGGGTAATTCCCAGAGAATTGTGGTTAATTCCAAAGAATTGTGGGTATTTCCCAGGGTATTGTGGGTAATTCCCAGGGAACTGTGGTTAATTCCCAAGAATAATGGGCAATTCCCTGGGAATTGTGGGTATTTCCCAGAAATTTTGGGTAATTCCCAGGGAATTGTCGTACTTCCTAGGGAATTGTGCATAATTCTCAGGATTTGTGGCTATTTCCTTGGGAATTGCTGGTAATTTTCAGAAATTGCGGGAAATGCCCTGAGAATTGTAGTAATTCCCATTAATTTTGGGCACTTCCCTGAAATTGTTTGTAATTTGCAGGGAATTGTGGGAAATTCCTGGGGAATTGTGGGCAATTCCAGGAATTGTCAGTAATTCCAAGGGAAATGTGGGTACTTCTAAGTGAATTGTGCGTAATTCCCAGGGAATTGTGGGAATTTTCCAGGAACTGAGGATATTTCCCAGGGAATTATGCTTAATTCCCAGGGAATTGTTGGTGTGTTCCAGGGAATTATGGATAATTTCCTAAAAATGTGGGTAATTCCCAAGGAATTGTGGAAATTTCCCAGGGAACTGAGGTTATTTCCCAATAATTGTTGGTAATTCCCAGGGAATTGTTGGCAATTCCAAGGGAATTGTGGGGAATTCCTTGGAATTTTGGGTAATTCCCAGGGAATTGGTGGTAATTCTCAGGGAATTGTGCATAATTCCAAGGGAATTTTGGGTAATTCCTTGGAATTGGGGGTAATTCCAAGGGAATTGTGGTTAATTACCAGGGAATTTGGGGTATTTCCATTGGAATTGTGGGTAATTTTCTGGGAATTGTATATTTCCCAGGGAATTGTGGATTACACCCTCGGAATTTTGTGTAATTCCCATAGAATTGCGTGTGTTTCCCAGGAATTGTGCGTATTTCCCATGGGACTGTGGATAATTCCCGGGGAATTGTGGGCAATTCTCTGGAATTGTAAATATTTTCCAGAGAATTATGGGTAATTCCCAGGAAGTTGTGGGTAATTCCTCAGCAATTGTGGGTAATTAGCAAGGAATTGTTTATAATTTCCAGTAAATTGTGGGTAATTGCCATGAATTGTGGGTAATTCCCAGGGAATTATGGGGAATTCACAGAAATTGTGGGTATTTCCTAGGGAATTCCAGATAATTCCCAATTAGTTGTCGGTAATTCCTAGGGAATTTTGCATAAATCCCCGGGAATTTTGGGTAATTTCCAGGCAATTGTGGGCAATTCAGAGGAATTGTGGATAATTGCGAGGGAATTGTGCGTATTTCCCAAGAACTGTGGGCAATTCCAAGGGAATTGTGGGTAATCCCCAGGGAATTGTGGAAATTTCCCAGGAATTGTCGGTGTTTCCCATGGAATTGTGGGTAATACCCACAGAATTGTAGGTATTTCTCAGGAATTGTGGGGAATTCCAGGCAATTGTGGGTATTTCCAAGGGAATTGTGAGTAATTCCTAGGTATTGTGGGCAATTATCAGGGAATTGTGGGTAATTCCCAAGGAATTCTTTGTATATCCCAGGAATTGTGGGTTATTCCCAGGAATTGTAGGTATTTCCCTAGAATTGTGGGTAATTCCAAGGGAATTGTTGGTAACTCCCAAGGAATTGTGGGTAATTTCCTGGGGATTGTGGGTAATTCTCAACGAATTGTGCAGATTTCCCAGGGGTTGTGTGTAACTCCCAGGGAATTATGAGTAACTCCTAGGGAATACCGAGGGAATTGTTGGTAATTCCCAGGAACCGTGCGTAATCTCTCTGAATTGTTCGTAATTCCAGGGAATTGCAGGTAATTCCCAGGGAATTTTGGGTATTTCCCTGGGAATTGTGGGTAGTTCTCAGGGACATTTTGGTATTTCCCAAGGATTTGTCGGTTAGTCCCAGGGAATTTTGGGTAATTCCCAGAAGATTGTGGGTATTTCCCAGGAATTGTGGGTATTTCCCAGGGAATTGTGGGTAAATCCCAGGGAGTTGTCGGTAATGCCCTGGAATTTTGGGTGACTCCCAAGGAATTGTGTATAATTCCCAGGGAATTGTGAGGACTTCCCTGGAATTTTTGGTAATTTCCAGGGAATTGCGGGTATCGCCCAAGATTTGTGGGTAATATCCAGGGAATTGTGGGTAACTCCCAGAGTACTGTGGGTACTTCCAATGAATAGTGGGTAATTCCCTGCCAATTGTGGGTTATTCCCAGGAATTTGCGGTAATTGCTTGGAAATTGCGGGGAGTTCCAAGGTATAGTGGGTATTCCCCAGGAATTGCTGGAAATTCCTAAGGAATTGTGGGAATTTCCTACTAATTCTGGGTAATTTTCTGGGATTAATGAGTATTTCCACCAGAATTATGAGTTATTCCCAGGAACTGTGCATAATTCCCAGGGAATTGTGGGTATTGTCCAGGGAATTGTGGGTATTTCCCAGATAATTGTGGATATTTCCCAGGGAATTGTGGGTTAGTCCCAGGGAGTTGTGGGTAATTCCCAGGAATTTTGGATGATTCCCTAGGAATTGTGTGTAATTCCCAGGAAAGTGTTAGTACTCCCCAGGAATTGTGGGTAATTTCCAGGGAATTGTGGGTATTTCCCAAGAATTGTGCCTAATTCCAAGGAAATTGTGTGTTATTCTTAGGAATTGTGGGCAATTCCCAGGGATCCCTGTGTAATTCCTAGGGAATTGTGAGTAATTCCCAGGGAATTGTGGGTATTTCTCAGGGAATTGTGGGTATTTCCAAGTAATTCTGGGTAATTCCCAGGGATTTGTGGGTATTTTTTTCCAGAATAATGAGGAATTCCCAGGAATTTTGGGTAATTCCAGGGAATTTTGCGTATTTAGCAGGTAATTGTGGGTATTTCCCAGGAATTGTGGGTAATTCCCAGAGAATTGTGTGTAATTCTCAGGGAATATTGGGTATTTCCCAGGAAATTTTGGTAATTCCAAGGTAATTTTGGGTAATTCCCAGGGAATTGTGGATAATTCCTAGGGAATTGTGTGTAATTCCTTGGGAATTTTGGGGAATACCGAGAGAATTGTGGGAAATTCCTAGGGAATTGTAGGTATTTCCCAGGGAATTGTGACTATTTCCCAGGAAATGGTGGTAATTCCTGGGGAATTCCCGGTAATTCCTATTATTTGTGGGTAACTCGCAGGAATTGTGGGTAAATCCCCAGGATTTGTGTGTATTTCCCAGGAAATGGTGGGTATTTTGCAGGGAGTTTTGAGAAATACAGAGGGAATGGTGGGTTATTCCCAAAGAATTGTGGATATTTTTTAGGGAATTGTGGGGATTTCCCAGGAATTGTGAGTAATTCAAAGGAAATTGTGTGCAAATCCCAGGGAATTGTGGGTGTTTCCCAGGATCTGTGGATAATTCCCAGGGAATTGTGGGTATTTCCCAGGAATTGTGTGCATTTTCCAGGACTTGTGGCTAATTCCGTGGGAATTTTGGATAATTCCCAGGAATTATGGGTAATTCCAAGTGAAGTCTGGGTATTTCCAAGGGAATTGTGAATAATTCCCAGGGAATTGTGGGTATTTCCCAGGGAATTGTGGGTAATTCTGAGAGAATTGTGGGTATTTCCCATTGAATTGTAGGTAATTCTCAGGGAATTTTTGGTATTTCCCAGGAATTTGTGGGTCGTTCCCAGGGAATTTTGGGTAATTTACAGAGAATTGTAGGTATATCCCAGGATTTGTGGGTATTTTCCAGGGAATTGTGAGTGAATCCCAGGGAGTTGCAGGTAATTCCCAGAAATTTTGGGTGATTCCCAAGTAATTGTCTATAATTCCCAGGGAATTGTGAGTATTTTTCGGGAATTGTGGGTAATTTCAAGGGAATTATGCGTATTTCCAAAGAATTGTGTGTAACACCCAGGGAATTGTGGGTAATTCCAAGGGAATTGTGGGTACTACTCTGGAATAGTAAGTAATTACCAGGGAATTGTGGGTTATTCCCTGGAATTGTGGGTAATTCCTAGGGAATTGCGGGTGATTCCTAAAAATAGTGGGTATTTCCCAGGGAATTGTGGGTAATTCACAGAGACTTGTGGATAATTCCTCGGGACTTGTGGAGAATTCCCAGGGAATTGTGGGTATTTCCCAGGTTATTGCAAGTATGTCCCGGGAATTGTGGGTAATTTCTTGGAATAGTGGGTATTTCCCAGTAATTCTGGGTAATTCCCTGGGATTTGTGGGTATTTCTTTCAGAATTATGAGTAATTCCCAGGAATTGTGGGTAATTCCCAGGGAATTGCGGGTATTTTCCAGGGAAATGCGGGTATTTCCCAGGAATTTTTGATAATTCCCAGGGAATTGCAGGTAATTCACATGAATTGCGGGTAATTCCCTGGGAATTGTGCATAAGTCCCAGGAATTTTGGGAAATTCTCAGGGAATTGTGGGTAATTACCAGGAATAGTGGGTAATTCCTATGGAATTGTGCATAATTCCTAGAGATTTGTGGGTATTTCCCAGGAATTCGGGGTAATTCCCAGGGAATTGTGAATATTTCCAAGGGAATTCTGTGTTGTTCCCAGGAATTGTGGATAATTCCCCAGGAATTAAGTGTAATTCCCAGGGAATTGCGGGTATTTAATAGGGAAATTTTGGGTAATTCCCACTGAACTGTGGGAATTTCCCAGGGAATTATGGTTTTTCCCAGGAATTGTGGTTAATTCCTAAGGAATTGTGAGTATTTCCGAGGATTTGTGGGTAATTCCCACGGAGCTGTGGGTATTTCCCAGAGAATTGAGGGTATTTCTGAGGAATTGTGGGAAATACCCAGGCAACTGTTGGTAATTCTCAAAGAATTTTGGGTAATTCCCTTGGGATTTTCGGTAATTACCTGGGAATTGTGGGTAAATCCTAGGCATTATGGGTAACTTTCACAGAATTGTGGGTTCTTCCAAGGAATTGTGGGTAATGTCGAAGGAATTCTGGGTATTTCTCAGATAATTTTAGGTACATCCCAGGATATCCTGGCTAATAGCCAGGGAATTGTGGGTAATTCCCAGGGAATTGTGGGTAATTCCCCGGGTGATGTGTCTATTTCCTGGGGAACTGCAGGTATTTCCCAGAAATTTTGGGTTATTCCCAGGAATTTGCGGGTAATTCATAGAAAACTGTGGGTATTTCCCAGGGAATTGTTAGTAATTCCCGGGGAACTGTGGGGAATTCCCAGGAATTGTGGTTACTTCCCAGGAAATTGTGGGTATTTTCCAGGAATTGTGGGTAATTCCCATAGAATTGCAGGTAACTCCCATGAATTGTGTGTATTTCCCAGGAACAGTGTGTATATCCCAGGGAAATGTGGGTAATACCCAGGGAATTGGGGGTAATTCGCAGGAATTGTGTGTCACTCTTGGGAATTGTGAGTAATTCCAAGGGAATTGTAGATACTTCCAATGGAATTGTGGGCAATTCCCAGGACATTGTGGCCTCCTATAATTGAATATGGATCATGATTTCTCCCAGACTAAAGATGCCACCACGTAGAACCCTGGCCCTTCATCCAGTGCCAAAAGTCTCCTCTAAACAGACATTACAACAGTGGTGATGTGAGCGTTATTTCACAGAGAAATAAGACCCTGTTTGTGTCCAGGGCCCTGTGCCTGAGCCTGACCTTCTGCCTGCTAAATTTCCCTAAGGATCAGGATTTCCCCCAGACTAAAAATGGAACCACGGAGAACCCTGGATGTTCATTGAGTGCCATAGGCCTCCCCTAAATAGACATTACAAAAGTGTAGAAGTGAGCTTTAGTTCACGAAGACATAGGCCCCTGATTGTGTCCAGGGCCCTGTGCCTGAGACTGGGCTTCTGCCAGCTAATTTTTCCTATGGATCAGGATTTCTCCCAGATTAAAGATGCCACCACTTTGAACCCTGGCTACATTTCGAGTCACAAACACGTCCTCCATAAGGTATTAAGAAACTGAGAGGGTTTATTTCTTTTCAAATGGAAAAAGGCCACTCTTTTTGTCCAGGGCCTTGTGCCTGAGACTGGGCTTCTACCTGCTGAATTTCCCTAAGGATCAGGATTTCTCCCAGACTGAAGATGCCACCCTGTCCTAGGTTAATGTTATAGCTAGCTCCTCTCCCTGCCCGCCCCCCTCCATGGAGCTGCCGGCCGCCGCGCGGCCCCTCCCCCGAGCGGCTCGGCTAGCTGCCGGCTTGCTGCCCTGGCTTTTGCTTCTTGCTCCCCCGCCTTTGCTTCTTGCTGCCCCCCAGCTTGCTACCCTGCTGGCTACCCCGGCTGCCCCTCTTTCTCTCTCCCCTCTTCTCCTCATCCCGAAGATCTACACCGGCTCCAGAGGAGACGGATCTGAACCTCAGAGACTGCCTCTGGAAGTCTGCCAAAAAAGCTCTGCCGCCCTTCCCAGCGAAAGATCGTCCGAGTTCGTCCCTCTCTCTCTCGGTGAAAATTTTTTGTCGTCTAGGTCTGTGCTCGAAAGTGTTTTCTCTTGTGTTTGTTAATAAATAAGTTTTTTCCACTTTCCCCTGAGAAAAATTCTTTCCGAGTCCAGTGAAGGAAGGAATTGTGAGGGGGGGGTGTGGGTATACTCTCCAGGGGGACTCCTTTGGAGGTCTTCTCCCCAAATTTGTCCTAAACTTGAACAAATCATTTGGTGACCCGTGCGGGGATCAACCAGGAAAAAAAGTGGAAAAAACTTTATTCTAATAATATTTTGTTTTCAACTGTTGGTATTGGTAT
>JAOTBB010025899.1:0-23440 GCA_025629985.1 Chamaetylas fuelleborni | reverse complement strand
GGAGTGGAATTAAAGTCTCTATTTCAAAGGAAAACTTCTGCCTTTACTGGCAGACATCTGTCCTTCAAACCAGGACAAGTGGCAAATTCTTGGAAGTATTCTGTCAGAAACGATACCATAAACAGTTGAAAACATCTGTAGAGCACCATATTCACATAGAAGGGTGCATCTGTATCAATACCAAAGTAAACCAAACCAAACAACATAAAAGATAAAACCTACATGTATCCAAAGCCAAATAAATTGAGATGTCATATTAAAGGACTGTGAGAATAGGATCAAACACTGAAACATTCCTTTCATCCATTATTTAATATCCTGGATATCTGACTATCAAACTAGTTGCACACCTGCAGGGGCAAGTTAAAATGAAAAAAGATTGATATCTTGCAGATATTTGAGAGGTTTAAGAGAATATATTACTCCCTCATGCACCAATATCTAAGTCACACAGCTTCTTCCCCCTCTTTCTTTTTATAAAGCTTACGTTTTTATTCTTCTTTCTGCAAACCAACTAGGCATTTAATTTATTTCAATTTGGGACCATAGTGAAAAAAGCCCAACCAAAAGTGCCTGACAACAGACTTTTTTTGAGCCATAAGCTGCCAAATCCCATACAGCAATTCTTTGCCAGTATAGAAGGGATTTCTCAGAGCATATCTTAAAAGACAAGTATCTTTTCTCTGTAGTGGACATCTATGCTCCATGTAGGTGTGCTCTGTTTATATTCTTGAAACTGCTAGCACAGAAAAACATCCAGCCTGTCTCAAAAGCAGCATGGATTTTTGCCATTTTAAAATAGTCCAAAAATATGCCGGAACAACTGTTAAGATTTCTGAGGCAAGTAAGGAGGTTATGTAGTCCCCTATGTACATATATACACACACATATTCATAAGTTCAAAATTCAATCACATGATCAATCTCCCATCCTTACCCTGCTTTCAGCATTTACAGTGCATTTCCTACACATTTGCTAAGCAATCTCACACAACACAAGTGATGCAATCTAGCCCATCTGTTTTGCAGATAAACATATTCCATGTGTGGAGAAGCCAGCATAACCAGCATAAATCCTGCACACTGTTTGGGTGACACCACTTTCAGAATGAAGCTGGCACTCCATACAAACTATTCTCCAGATTATAAACCACCTGGAACCAGATGCAGTGGAGAGGATTGTGCACAACTGTGGAGACCCAGAAAGTCATTCCCAATTAGAACAAGCCCTGTGCCCTCTCCCTGTCGGTCAGCCTTTCGGTCACTCCCACCCTAATTCCCTGTTGGCCCTCTGCCCTAACCCTTCCCTTGTGGCACCCCCGTGTCCTTTGGCAATTGGTCCCTAAGGATTTCCCCGCCTGCTGATCCCATGACAAAACCTGGACCCCAACAAGCCCCTTCGCCTTTGTTCCCCGAACCCTGGATCCATGCGTGGCTGAAATAAAAAAATCTTTTTAAAATCCCTGCAAAGGCCTTTCCTGCTCTTTTACTCATCCTCACCCCAAGCCACACCTAGATGCAACACACAACCAGTAAGAACTAACTCATGTTCATTTACTTGAGGGCACGTTGCCAGTTCACTGCTACTTCTTAAATAGTCTTGTGAAAATGAACTGTATATATTATTTCTACATTACTGATGGTCCTGCAGAGAAAAAAACCAAAGCAAAACAAAACACCACAACCCACACACAAAAATAATCAGAGATCAGAGTAGCAAGTGGATTTGAGAGCCCAACTTGAGACACCCCGGATTCGAGTGTTTTTTATTATTACTTAAGCAGATACCACTATACCTTAAATGCACAACTTCTGGCAATGTGTTTGCAACTCTGAGCACTCAACACTTCTACTAAGGAACACCGGAAGAACATGATGCATGCTTACACACCATTTAGAAAAAGCCTGCTCTAAGTACATTTCCTAACACCAGAGCTAATAATCCAAGGAATATTTAGCTGACACATGCTTCCGATCACTTGCCCACTTCCTGCCTGTTCCTCTTTGCCAGCACTCTCCTGCAAATAGAAATCTTTCCATGTCACTAGAAGTCCAGAAGACTCCTCCAGGCAAAAATGTCCTTCACTTTACAACCCTAATTCACTCTTCTAGCAGATCTCTCCTGTGCATGAAGCAAGCAGCTTTGGAAAAATTTATATGATCATGTAATTAAAGATGGTATCAGAAGGTGCAGTAAGAGAACTTAATTAGCGAAGGAGAGGCAAGCTCCATTCTGAAATTTGAGAGTTCCTTTACTTGACAACTTACAGGTTGTAGCCTTTGTATGTTGTTTAACAATTTAACTGAAAGAAACTGATATTACACATCTACCTATCATGTGATAGGTCATGTGACAAATTTCATTAGCAGCACAGAATTGGAAACTTCAGATCAGTTTCTAGTACTTAAGATAATAAACAACAACAAGGGATACTATGGCTTTCTTCACAAATTCTGATAAAAATCAGTGTTGCAAAACTCTCCAGATGCACGCAAAGCTCTAGGACGCTACCACACACAGGCAATCCAAACCTACCTAACTTCTCTTCTACTCTTACCTGTTTAAATTCTCTTTCCTCCCTAGCCTTTGCTATTTTCAGTCATCTTCATCTTTTTTCTTTATGCATATTTCCTATCCCAGCCTCAGATACTACTCCACAAACATCAAGACAGGATTCTTTCCCTCACCGCCAGAGAGACCCTACCCTATCTTTTAGCTCTCTGAACAGACTGCTTTGTGATAGTTCCATATTGGTGCTTCAGATTCCTGAAATATTGCCAGCTTTTTTGCCTGCAGCTATGAAAATGCCCCAAATGAACAGAAATGGTACATATCTTGACACCCATTCAAAAATCCACCAAGATGCCAAGAGGTCCAGTGACAGAGCTACTGTTATATGTGTCCAGTAGGAAAGCTCACTTTCCACAACAGCACTATTTAGTTACCAATGTTTGTATAAGAATTTATAACCATCACTATGGCACTGAACATTCAAGTCCTGCCCTGCTAACAGCTTACAACCTAGGCAGGTGACCTCTCCAGCCTGCATTTGGAGAATGGACGTTTTTCCTACACAGGGATATTCTAAGTCCAGCTATCACATATAAAGAACAGATACAGCCCCAGTGAAAGAAGTCTTCAAGGCAAGCAGGTGTCCCCTCATCTCCAGCATAACAACCCTTAAAATCCTATTTATCCAAAACACTTAAGAGCTTCTTGCTATTTCCAAGTCCCAGTTTGGGCACACTCAAATGACAACACAGCAAATTCTCAGATACACAAGTCACCAAAACTGCCAGCATTTTGGTTCAAATTGCATCTTTGTCAGATGAGTCTAGATCAGAATAGCAAGGGCTTTCAGTGTTGCCAACTCTAGTAATGTCTATGCTATCAATCACAGAAACCTTTTAGGAAGGTCTCCTCAAGCTGATGTTTTGTGCAATCTGACGGGGCTATTTACTGTATTTATTATTACAAACACAAACATTACCCCGTTGTTTGGTAAAACAGCAAATTCATCTCCAGTATTTATGTTCTACAAGTAAAACCTGCACCTCGTAATGTACTGCACATAGATACAATCCTGGCATTAAAGCAACTTACCTTTTGAATAAGAAATAATCACCAAAAATGTAATTTTTCCTGTGGTGTAAAAGCAATAACATTATAATGTTTCACTCTGAATGTTTGCTCCTACTTCACAAAAGCCATCTACGCTATGCAGTATACTATACATCATACTATACAGAGGATCAAATGAAAACAAAAACAGCGAATTTAAATAATTAGTGAAAACAACTTGTCTGCAGCAAACATTGTTGACAAGGGCTTAGTTCACTTGCTTCTAGTCCAGCTACTGGATCAGAAATCTAAGAGTAGTTGAAGAACACAGACATTATCCTCACAGCCATGCAATTATGGCTTTTTAATCATCTCTAATCTAAAAGCAATAAGACAGCATTGCAGACTGCCATGTGAAATAATATTTCTAAGTTCAATTTCCCTAAGGAAGCAAATATTTCCAGTTTCAAAAGCGTCTTGGGATGTTGGGGTTTCCTTAGCAATACAAAACAATAGATGGCGTAGGCTTCAAATACTTCAAACTTTGTAGTAGTGTTTCAAAAAGTCTTTGACAACTTAAATGACAACAGAATAGATCCTAAAAAGAGTGTTCCTATTTTAAAAGGGTAATTGAATTGGAAGAGAGACTATTTGGTAAGATGCATTTCAATCTAACAGCACACTGTAGTTATAGCAGTAGCAGACAGACTACATTCATTGTTGTCTTGGGTTGCAATACAGGATGTGACCAAAAGTATGTATTCTATCACCATCTGTTAAAACCAGGTTGGGCAGTGTTCTTTATCTTTTCCATGACCCATCATTCCTCTAGGAAGATACCTTTGTCAATGGGCCACTGAGTCCCAGTGCAAGACTGATAAAATTACATCATCCCATTGTGAGATGCTCCAGCGAGGGGGAGGAGCCCAGCATTCCCTACCTAGATAAAATCTGAGATTTGGAACACCAAGGTAGCCTTCTTTCCAGTGGATTCCAGAGGAAATCAGACCCTTCTATGTCATCTGGATGGACCTTCGGAGGAAAACTTCACCCTTCTACAGGACCACTGCTTCAACTGAAACACATCTGTCACTGCAGGAGGACTGCAGCCGCCATTTAATCGGAGTGCTACCAACACCCTGACTGACGCAGGGTCAGGTTGTATTCTGGCTATCAGTGTTTTGAGTTTGTTTTTCCGTAATACTGCATTTCTATTTTAATTTTCCTAGTAAAAAACTGTTATTCCTATTCCCAAATTTTTGCCTGAAAGCTCCTTAATTTCAAAATTATAATTGAAGGGAGGGGGTTTATATTGTCCATTTCAAGAAAGGCTCCTGCCTTTCTCAACAAATACCTGTCTTTCAAACTAAGACAATTGTAAACAGATTTTGTTACTGGATTAGGTTTTCTTTATTATATTGCAAGACCAAATGTACAACACTAAATGTAACATCACATCATTCCCTGTGAATTGAATCTCACTCCAATTAAACGAGATGAATAACCTGACCACAGTGAGTCCAAAAGTGAGGAAGTAAATGAATTTAATAAAGAACCAATTCATGGAGGAAAAAGTAGAAGTAAACTTGGGGACCACTGAGAACAAAAGTAACCATTTATTTTAATCAGCTCATGATTAAAATTTTGTCTTTTGTCTCTGCTAAATTATTTTGTCTCTGATCAAATTATTACTCCACCATTTGACAACCCTAACAAATGTAAATATACCTCTCATGTAGTCCATTCAAAATTCTTCTTCCAAAAGCCACTACTGAGTTTAATACTTTGACTCTGCCATACAGTAACAGAACCTTCTTAGCAGGTAAATCTTTCATATCTTATCTATCAGTTGTTTAACATTATCACAAGGTCAAGCCCACTTACATATGCCTCCTAGAGGTATTACAGAAAGCTTTAGTACTTCTTGGCCTAGTTTCAGTTGAAGAAAAGCAGCAGTCCACAAGACTCAGTCATTGGGCTCATGGGAGGATATCAGCATTCAGTTTTCCTTCAAAAGCCTGAAAGCCATCAGCTCTTTTCACACAGCTGATTACAGGGCTGAACACCTCAATCAAAAGAAGTACTTATTTTACTGCAAAGTACACTAGGAAGAACAGCCTAGCAGAGAATCTCTTGTGAAGTCTTCTCAAAATGGAGTGTCTCTTCTCAAAAATTTCACTTTTGCATTAAAAAAACTGAATAAACCAGCAGTAAAGTTTGCAGGATTGGGGTTTCCCAGGCAATGTGTAACAAAGAAAAAAGATATGTAGCCTAATACAGTAACACAGCCATGAAGGCATAAAATATGCTGCAAGGCTGTGCAATTTATCAAGGTTGTCTTCTGTTGAGACTTTAGGATGCCATGGTCAACGATTCACAAACACAAGGGAACCTCTGTTATCAAATACTGCACACTTTTGCTCTCTTTTCACCCTGTCAGTCCAGGTACACAAGAGGCAACAGAGAAGCCTCGATGGCAGTGAAAGAAACAGCCCATATGAAAACTTTTTCATGGATCAGTATAGCATAAAAGGGCTTGAAATCAGACCACTTCGAAAAAGCAGAGGCAAATTATATGGTCTTGCTCATAGCTATGCAATCACATCTCTGCAGTCTCTCATAGTCAATGAGTGACGGTAGGAGAAAAATGAGTGGCAAATTTTAGCATGCCTCAACTCAGTTTCAACTTTAAAGGGCTCAGGATTTGTTTACTTTTGATTGAAAAGAAAGCCTTCTGCACAATTTTGTCAGATTTTCTTTAGGGACTATGATCATGGAGAGGGTTTAAATCTTATTAACAATAGTGTTTCAAAGGAAGACATCAATCCTTTCAAAGAAAAGGATTCGTAGTGCTTATGGCAAAGTTTTGCTGCAAAATCAAAGCCTGTGAAGAACAGTCCCATCCTCACCCTTAATGATCCTATACAATCACCACAAGAGTGCAGAAGGATTACACATTGTTCACTGGAGAGCAGTAAGTCTGTCATAGGCAACCGACAAACTGTCAGTGGTTAAAACTCACTGCATTAAGGAATCCCTATTTTCATTAAGTCCTACTCACCTTCAGAAGCTTTACTAGCAAGAAAGCTGACGCAGAGGAATCATTTAAACTATGAGAAGAATTATCTTCCTTCTTCATTTGTCCTTTGATATTTCAGTGCTGCAGTCCCAATTTCTCCCATCCTTTGCCTACCTCAAGCAGGTAGTTCACATTTAGGCAGTTTCCTTCAATCCAGCTTTTCTACCCAGTATTTGCAAAGACACTAAGCCTTCCACGTGTAGGCAGGACAAGGTATATTTTACATTGATAAAGCTTATCTGCTTAAAAGCCTAACAGAGAATGAGTTGCCACAAATTTTAAAGCAATGTAGTTAATCAAAATATGAATCCGTTCTCATCAAGCACAATTTAATCCAACCAGCTAACATAAAAGTAAGAATGTCTTGTGCCTCATTCCCACAGAGACTGCCTAATGATCTCTTTCATGAGAGAAACTACACACAGTATGTTTTATAATGAGAAAAAAAATCTTTCTATTCCATCTACAGTCAGCCTGCTTCAGTTAAGAACCACAATTCATCTTTTATCAAATGTCTGGGGAGCTACACTACTAACATATTTATTGTAGATTCACACTAGCTCAGCTAGGCTACCACTAAGCTCTTCATGTGATCTGTGTAATCCTATGGTTTTATACATTAGGAGGTCCAGGTTCCAGCATGAAATAACTCCATAGTTCTCCAGACACACGAACAGGCACTTCCCCCACAGCAAGCAAGCAGCAGTGACACCCCAAGGCCCAGTTGACAGTCCCAGCACAGCAGTGCTACACTGGCATAAACAGGCTTGCTTCAAGGGCAAGCAACAGCATCAGCTCGTGCTGGCAGCCTATGCACTGGGACACAGGCTAAGCCACATCCCAGGCCCTCAGAAACTCCTGCTGCATGGGTAAGCCAAGATGAAAGAACAGAGATTCCAGTTAGGTGGTATGGTCCAAAGTGCATTGATGAGTTAGACTAAAATTACACACAGTGTACCCAGGAAGGTAAACAGCTAACCAGCAAAGATGGTTCATCTAAGGTCACATCATCAAAGTAGAGAAATGGCACTGGCTGCTCAAGGAAACAGGAATTAAGCAACATGGAATACTTGACAGAGACCTTGACCTGCTAGGAAAGGCCCAATTTAGCTATTCCACCACAGGATATGTTCCTCTGCCACACTCATTTGCACATAGGCAATTTCACTGGAACTTGAGAGCATACGATTACTGAAGCTAGGTTTCCAAAGTCCCAGGAGGACGTATTCATACATATTCATATCTCTAGATCATAATTCTGAAGCTAGAGAAATTAACAAAAAAAAAAAAAAGGCTGTTATTCTAATGGTATGACTTGATCTTTTTTATGAGAGATAAGGAATATAATAGACCTGTTTTTCTGTTGTATTGTATATTCTTGCATTTAGCCTACTACAGAACGACAACAATTCAGTAACAATTAGTGGTTAAAACACAGATTAGATTGGTTAAAAGTGTAACAATAATGTAGCATCTCGGGTTCTTTAAAGATAGATTCCTCTTTATGTTCAATAGCATTCTGGCTATGACTGAGGTGTCTAGTCTGCTACTAGAGAAAAGGATATTAAAACTGAACTTTAAAAAAGGCCTTAAAAATAACAGTTCAGGAAAGTTCTTTTCTACCTACACACTAAAGAATGCAGATGTGATTGAACTGAAATCAGGTCAAAGGCTTTAGCTTTGCTGGTTCATTTCCACATTACCAACAAAACTGATGACCGCAGAAAACACTATTTCCACAGAAAAAGTAATAAAAATATCCATGGTCCACAGACCAAAGCATTTGGTGTTGTGCTGTGTGAGACAGACATTACAAGCAAAACAAACATCAGTTTAAAACTTTATACTGCAAATGTTTCCATAACAAGTTTTAAAGAAAAATAAAACAACCCCAGGGGGCACAGCACCCATCACTGAGTGAAAGAATCTACTTTCCATTACTTCAATATAGTGAATTACAAATATCCCATGCTATGTCTAGACTAGTAATTTTTTGCCATAATTGAATTGAATTACTGCTAAAAAGTTTTTGCCAAAGTCCTCATCTTTACTGAGAATCTGTAGAGTTTATTTCAAAATCCATCACTATCCACAAGTGCAAGGAAGCAAACAGAAAGCAGAAAGCAAACATTTGACAAATCTACTTTATGTTCTGATTATGCTAGTGGAAGAAAGAAATCAAAGTGACGTGTGCACTCTGTGCATCGATTTTGCTTTCCAAGATAATTCTGTGTGACGCATAAACCTGATCCCAACATGCTAGTAATTTAGAGAAACCACATGCTTCCTGAAGTTGTGATGCTGAAGTAATGGAACATTTTTTTGTTGTTTAAATTGGTTTTGAGAAAGGTAAAACAGTTTCTGTAGCTGAAAGCATAAAATAAATTCATAGGAAATTATTAAGTTGCCTTTCTAGAAAGTCTTCCTGACAGGAAGATGAATGAGACCAGCAAAGCAGTAGAAGACTCTATACTCTGAAGATTCAAAATCAGAACACTAGCATCCAGAAAAGGAAATACTACCTTCCTAAGAAAAAGATTGTCTAGAAAAATGTTATCAATATACCTGTAATCATCATATGTAGATTACAGAAAAGAAGATTAAGCTATGTATTTTATGACTACAGCAATAATATGTAAGAATTTTTTAAGTGATTTGTACAACATGTCAAATTACTTATTATAATAAGCATAAGAAGTCCAAGAATAATGTTCTGAAGTGTACAAAGTGACATTGAAGACATGTGTGCTTTCAGCACTAATCACAATGAAATGCAAATACACATATATTCTAAACATTCTGTGTTTCATGATAGAGAAGCCACCAACTTTTTTTTTAATTTCCACACTCTGAGTTGATTCTGTGTGTTCTAGATATAGTTCAAGCACAAGAATCAGCAGTAAAACACCATTAAGACTACCTTGATTATTTGACCAATAAACAAAGAAACCAAACAACAAGCTTCCCAAGAGGATTGCTGCCAAGTTTGCATTGAGAAAAGAATTTCCACTCTGAAGATGGAATTGTTCTCTTGTTTCCATGCACATGATACTTCTCTTTATGTTTCTCTTTCAAATAAAAAGCACCAAAAAAGGACAGAATATTTCATAAAATCAAAATTTATGTATAGAATGGTTATTGCATACTTGTTAACTTAATCTATAAGCATATTTATTTCTCCTCCAAAAACTTCATTCACAATATAAAGTTCTCTTTTTCCTGGAGAACATCAGTTTATAACTTAGGTCAGTAAAACCCTCCTATACCTCTCAATATGTTCATTATAGTACACGGACTATATTAATTGAGTAGATAACTTGAATTCATCATTTATCTTCTGTACACAGTTATTGAAGCTACTCATTTTAGAGATAATTACCACCCCAAGCTACTTACCCACCAAGTCAACATTATTTCCTACACTCTGAAATGATAGCACGTTAGTGACACAATGAACTAATGAACAAAGAGAATGAGCAAAAGCGTCTTGTTACAGAGCTTCAGGACAAATGTTTCAGTGCACTGTAGGATGACAGAAGCCCATCACAAATTACTCCTCAAACTTGATCAACTTAATGAGCTACTAAAATCTGAAAGTTTATTGTCTTATATCACCCTATGTACATCTACCACCCCATATTAGATAGACATTGTGGCAAAATGTTATATTTAGTGGATTGATACTTTTAAACATAAATGTATTTTTGTCAACTTTCTTTCCTTCTTTAAAAGAATTAAAGGAGAGACAGAAACAACAGAACTCTGTGAACCAGTATTGTTTGCACCGGAAGCTAGTGAACTTCCTTTATCCTAAATTATATTCAAGTTGGACAAAGAGAAATTCCCTTGCAAAATTTTTTTTTATGATTTGCAATAGTCAAATTTGTGCAAAACCACAGAATAAACATTAGTGTTTAAAACGAGACACACAAATCATTATATCTCACTGTACACTGAAGAATAAAGGGGTGGAAGAATAAAGGGGGGGGGGGGGGAATGGCAAAGCAAACACTTCCTTACATAATCCTATCTTACCTCTGCAGCTCCCTATTCCCAATCCACAAAACCCCAGGTATTCATGTCATAGGATACTGTGCAGAAATACTGCTCTCCCTCTCCCTTTCTATTCCAACTCAGAGCAAACAAGCAGAACTTGAAGATTCATGTTATATTAACTCCTATAATGACGTCAGGAACCTCAATAAAATAACACATCTATGAGCACAGTTCCATGGAAAAACAGCCTTGCCCCCTGTAGCAACACTCTTACTTTGAAATATTAGTGCAGATTTGCACATTGGGTGGACTTTGGCAAACCATAGCTTTCTATATGTAGGTTAAATTGTTTGCTTTTAATACCTATGGTAGTAAACAAGAAAATCCAAAATTGAGTGTTGGCATTTTTGTGTTTAATGCGTAAAAAACCAGATCTAAGAAAAACCTACATGTCATTTATCTTTCCATTTCTATTTAGTTACATTGCATTTTATACAGGTGATAGATGTTTTTTCCCTTGAAGCCTCTCCAGCTTTCCTAGGAATAAGATTGTTTGTATCATATAAACAGTGTTAAGTTTTTCATTATGCAGAATGCAAATTAATTCTGCATCTCTGATCTTCTAATATGAGGCTAGTCTGCTATGAAAATATTTTACACTCTTACCACTCTTACCACCTGGTCTTCTGCAACTGAAAACTGAATATCATTATAGCATCTCCCATTCCTGTGAATGCCTTTCCCTGGATAATGAAACATATGAATGCACTGGCCAAAAATGAAACATATACAATCTATACAACACCTGTCTCAGACATGTTGCCAGCATGCAAATAAAATAACTGATAAACAATCAGAGGGAGAATAAAAAAAAAATCGAGGTAATCTGACACTTTGACAGCAATTCTGTATAAATTTTTCAGTCTTGCCTTTGAACCTTTGAGAAAACATGAACAGAAATACAGGTGTCTTTCTAGTCCAGGAAGGAATGCAGATAAACTAGCAACTGTCACACCCTGGAGAGTAAAAGAAGGCAAATAACCTAGTAAATTGCAAAGGAAAACTATTCATCTTATCTAAGGAGTGCTCTGAAAAACACAAAATCTCACAAATGTATCTACTAAAAGGTGAAGCAAGTATCAGATTCAAGTAAAAATAAAATCTAGTTACTATTTAAACTTTTTAACACTTGGAATGACCAGTACTGAAAGCCTAGTAAATAAGAGAGTTGGATGTCAGCCCTGGCAGGAATGCTTCTCAGCAGAGATAACCAGTATCCAAACCATAGCCTCTCCCATCTAATTATGTAACACCTCTGGAGACTTCCACTAGCGTGGGAAAGCACAGATTCCACCCATCACCAGGTTGTTCATTCCTGCCTGCACAGTTCTGAAAGGGGAGTGGCTGTGCATGTCTTGAGGACCCTGCAGCTTCTCACCGCCATTTCTGTGCTTCTGTATAAGGCTGTCAGAGCTGCAGAAGCTACAGTATCCCACAGTCAGATCTGACACACCAGTCCTCAGAGAACTCCCAAGCTGAAGACAGAAGCAGTTCAAAGAGGCACAAGAAAGTCTGTCTGTATGTACAGACCTTGAATAGCTGTCAGCTGTAACCACAGCATTGTTGGAAGTGAGACCTCCGACTTTATTCCTGAGGACATGGTTCTTAACATTGAATTTAAAAATTTATTATTATTTTTCCAATCTCTGAATTGTAGAAAGCATATGTCAAAACAAGTTTTTGTTTTGACGCATCAGTTTTGAAAGTACCCTAAAATATGCAAAACTGTTATATCATTCACCAACTACCCCTCTGTTAAAACAAAACTTATAGTATTTCTGCTGTCACTACATACACTGCCATCTCCATTCTGTTTCATCTTCACCTTGCCCCACAGATAACATTTTACTTGCACAGTAATTCATGCCACAGCCACTGCAATAATAAAGCCCTTCCCTGCTGTTTCAGAACTGTCAGGCAGTTCAGACACCCCTGCCGCTCTCAAGCAGACTTTTACTCTGAAAGACATTACCCTCAGTCCTGAGAGTCACAGAACACCTCAAGAAGCCCTCCGGTGACTTTATGAAGCATTTGCATACAACCAAGTGCCTGTGCTGAAAAAACTAACTGAAAATAAATAAATGGTGTTACTAGTAAGTAAACACAAAACCAAATATATATGACTAATGACAAACTAATGAAGGAAACCTTGACCTTGTGAGACCACATCTGGAATACTGTACCCAGTTCTGCAGTCCTCAGCACAAGAAAGATATGGACCTCTTAGGCCAAGTCCAGAGGAGGGCCATAAAGATGACCTGAAGGCTGGAGCATCTCTCTTACAAAGACAGGCTGAGAGAGCTGGGGTTGTTCAGCATAGAAAAGGCGCCAAGGAGACCTATTAAAGCTTTCTAGTACTTTAAGGGGGCTTACAAAAAGGAGGGAGAGCAATTTTTAACAAGGATAGACAGTGATAGGACAATGGGAAATGTTTTGGAACTACAAGAGAAGGGGTTTAGATTAGGCAATAGGAAGTTCTTTACTCAGTGAGTAGTGAGACAGTGGAACAGGTTGCCCAGAGAAGCTGTGGATGCCAAATGCCTGAAATATTCAAGGTCAGGTTAGGTGGGGCCCTGTGTAACCTTGTCTAGTGAAAGGTGTCCCTGACCAAGGTGGTAAGACTGAAACTGGATAATCTTTCAGGTTCATTCCAACCCAAGCCATTCTATGATCCTATGAAAGCCTCTCTTCAGGAGTGCGAGTACCAAAGGCACATACAGCTGCAATTATGTATACCACAACAATTAGCCTAATTTGAAAGAATCAGTCCTCAAAATTGCCAACACTTTAAAATGAAAACCACTGGATACCATGTGTACAGACAGGGTTGTGGCAATACCCCTCCATCTTCTTAACTCTGTAGGACTCAGAGACAAATCCGTGGTTTTCTCTAACTAGGGAAAAAACTGAGTTTTCTCTGTGACAATGTATCTACCTACCACCTGACCATCACTAAGATCAACACAGAAAATACAGTACAGTAATGTGAAGGATGACTGCCAGCATAGTCCATCTACCCCCAAAAGTAGTCAACAGGATCTGTGCCGATGTGAGGGCAGTAGCTGTTGCTATTAAAATACACTGCTAGCATCCCTCAGCACACTACAAAGAGATTTAAATATCAGCCTAACACACTATGGTAAGAAAAGAGATTCCCCTTGCACCCCTAGCAACCACTTAAGCAGATTCTGTCATGGCAGATAATATGTACCTGAAATGCTGCTTTAATGTTGCTCTAGAAAGGGATGCAAACATTTAAAAATTCAACCTGAGAATGCTAGTATAAATTTTTCATGGAAGCAAACCCGAACCAAATCAGCTTACAAGTGCAATGGCTGAGTTTTGTTGCCTCAGACACCAGAATCACCCCTGCTCACTCTCAGTCAGTGAATATTACTAATATTACTTGAGAAACCTTCAAAGCTTGAAGGTTTCTAGAAGACTTGAACAAGTTTCTTTAGACTTAGACAATGCTGTACAAGCAACTTGCTGGGGAAAAGCATCAAAACCAGACTTGCTGGAATAATTACTTCAAATGTGTTCAATTTCCTCTTACTTGCTCTAAATAACATGCAGGGCACACAATGGTCATCATCACAAGCTCCAATAGTAACTGCTTGCATGCAGGAGCTCAAGACTTTACTTTCTTCTCCAATACTCTTCTCTTTTACATGGGCCTGATGTAAATCACTCAGCTCAGTTTCTCCCTTAATACAAGAGCCGCAGACTTTTGGAGAGCTCTGCTTATTATTAAAGCAGAAAGTCAACATTATTCAGTCAACTGCCTGGCTGTTTACCTGTCCCAAAAACTCCCAGAATCCCTATGCACCATAGTCTTAGACTTACAGACTACACACTTAGACTTACAGCCCATCACAAACTCCTATTTGGCAAAACACTTCTAAATCCAGGGCCTTCGAGTAATGAATTCTCATCTTACATTAATTTCTATATTTTGGCATTGTGTAGAAGAGATAAGACACAATCAAAGCCCCTAAATGAAAAAAAATAAATACACGAAGAGTTTCAGAAAACACCAGCGGGAGAATTTCATGCAATGTATGGCTATTATTGGATTGCTATTTTGCTATTTTGCTTAGCAGATCAGAGGGTATAATCAGCACATGATGCAGCTATGATTTGCAAAGCACAGCCTTATTAAAGACTAATGAGATAAATGGGTTTAAATTTACATTTTGCTCCACTGATAAGGTTCATTGGCGCACTTAACTACAACACCGCAGTTTGAATATTAAACCCCCTTATTAATGTCTAGTAAGGCTAATTATAATGCTGAATGGCATTAAACTATAATAGAAGAGCAGGATATTAGAATCACATCTTTTAGTATTACTGTAGCTCTGAGGTTGAGTGTTCTGCATGTGGAAAAAAACACCTGTTGAGGTCATGCTGTGAGAAAGCACAAGCCTTCTGTGCCTTTTTCCTGATCCTTCTGAGAGCCCAAAGCCATGTTCTTCTAACAATGCACCATCAACATAAACATCACTCATTACTATGGTTTCAACAGTGTGTGTCTTACTGCAGTAACAGCAAGGATTAAGTGACAAATATTTTTGTATCTACAGTATATTAAATTACACTTGACATATACTCTCTAATACTTAACAGAAAAAGAAAGCACTAAGATACTAACAAAATTAACAACAAAACCCTGGAAACCACACCTCTTGGTTTTTTCCCACCTTTTTCACCATCTTCTGTCAAAACTATAAATGTAACTATAAAAAAACCTCAATTTACTGGAAAGGATATTGGAAATACACTTTTGACCTTACACTAGCCTATGTATTTTTGTGCCACATCAACGTAAGCGCTTGAATAAACAACAATTATTTTTAAGGATAACATAAGAGGACAAGGACCATAATATTCTTTCCATTTAAATCTCCACAATGTATTTGTCCTGCGTCAGCAATGGAAAGAAGTTGAGATGGGATAGTTAAGTGCCAGCTATCCATGGATCAACAGTACCCAGTATGAGGACTTGTCGCAGTTAATGTGTAGAGACTGACACAGCTGGTATCACCACTAGCCCTTTAACTGGCATCACCACCAGTCCTTTAGTAGCAAACTCTATATGCCTTCTTCTCTTATCAAACTTCTTTCCACACAACTCTCAATCCTTCTTTCATACATCTGGGTTTGTTTTTTTTTTTTTTTTTTATAAGTTATTTTAGGCTTAACTGCTTAATTAAGAATTAATATTTAATTTTTTTAAATTTTTGATTTAATGATTAAATATTTGTGACGTAGTGTGGTATTTTTTATTTAATTAAAAAGATTTTATTTAGATTTATGAAGAAGAAGGTGAAGAAGAAAGAAACTTTTGTTTTAAAACTTTTATTTTGTTTTTTATATATTGTTATATTTTAAAATTTAATTTTTATTATGTGATATTACACACTTTTATTTAAATTATATATTAGTGGTTTTAGTTTTATTATTCAATTTTGGAATTCAATTTTACTGTTACATTAAAAGAAACTAGCTGAGCAAATCATGTATGAAACATTAAATGCAACTGCTTTTCTGAACACACTTTTGTTCCTTTCAATTTATCACCTGATTTAAACATTTTGCTTGTAACACAATCCATTCCACTTTCTTCAGCCCAGATTTAAAATACAGGCATGCCATATTTCAGCAGTAGGAGCAAAGAAATGCTGTGGAGGTCAGAAAGAAAGAATTTGGTATACAGCTTTTCTGTGGAGCATTCCACTGCATTCCTGCTTACAGGAAGCCATGCATACTGCCCAACATCCCCAAGCCTGTGCTGCAGCTGGGAAAAAAAAAAAAAAAAAAAAAAAAGAGCAGTGGTAGATTCTAGATGCCACAAGCTGACCAAGACAGCCGAGCCTCCATCGGAGCCTGTTAGTATGAATTATGCCAAGGGAGCACACACTCTGTCCCCTCCCTCCTGTTCTGCCGTGCTCTTCACATGGGTCCTATGGCACACATAAGATCCTGAAGCCAAATCTAGAAAAGATTGTTTGTTCTCTCACAGAAATGTGTCCTGAAAATGGATACTTGTGGCTTTGAAAAAACAGAAACATCTCTCCCTAAGGGAAACCATGCCAGCCTGATTCCACAGGAGAAACTCTCTCAACACATGTTCTTCCCACAAAGTAGAAAGTGCCCCTGCAGTCTTTTTCCTCCAATACATTGTGTTGGATGTGGCTTTTCCCAAGCCATTTTATGAGTATGGTTTTTTTACTAAAAGCATAATCAGAGAAGGTCCTCCAATTACTATTTCAACATTGTCATTCTGAATCTAAATGTTTCAATACTTCTCTGCACCTATAATCAACAGATAAGGATAATATAGTATCCCTTAGAAGAGACAGCCAACAGCGCAGGCAGGCTTTTCACAAAAAGGTATGTGGTAAATAATTAATTTTCCTAGGTTAACTTGAGTTCTAGACTAGCATTTGTGAGCATCAATGCCATGGAAAGGCAACTAACAACTCTAGTTTGTATTCTTGTCCAGTAAGGAGCTTTGCAGTAAGGTGCAAGCACTGACAGCGAAAGTTTTATCATCTCAGAGATAGAAAAGGTAAAGAACACTTATACAAATCCAGCAAAAGCTCTTCTGTGAAATTCAAAGAAACCAGAAGACTTTGCTTGGCTACTATGGGGTTTTTTTTATTATTTCCCTCTTTGACAGATAATGGGCCAAACACAGAGATGCTGAGCACTGATGTCAGACTGCAGCACACAGAAACCTCCAGTACAACCCATCAAATAATTAAAGACATCGTTCACTGCTTACCATGATTTCTTTTTCTGCTTTACAGATGTTTGGCAGGAATGGTGGGGACAATTCTAAACACAGGGCACCACATTCCTGTCAAATCTTCTTTTTAAAATTGATCTTATGCTTAGCAGTTTAACATACTGAGGTTTCAAAAAGTCCATAGAATGCTACAAATACTACCAGTGTATATTCCGTATTCATAGCTTGAAGCGACTGAGCTTTTACATAAACTATAAACTGTGATGTAATTATTTTTCTACTTCTATTTGTTGCCTCGAAGGTGCTAGCAGACCATGACAAAGAATAGGAATAAGCTGGCAAAAAAGGGAAGATTTTGCAGTAGATAGTTAATTTTCCCTGGAAATGCTTCATAAAAATGGACTAAAAATCTAAAAATCTATTTAAGAAACAAACAACTATAGACCTTCCTTTTGCTGGACACAAATAAAGTTTTTTCACATTTCTCTTTGAATTCAAAATAACAAAGAAACCCTCTAAGAAGCACAGCACAAGGATCCAGGCACAAAATTAACCCAGCCCAGCTCTAACCAATTCTTATTCTCTCTAACTTTTTTAGTTCTATATAGGCTTAATTTACAGTATGTCAAGGCAAGAGAAAGCTTTAAATAATTTCTTCTACCACATTTTTTTGAAAGTAAGTCTGGCATACACCCATCTCTTATTATTCATTTGCTGAAATGCCATGAAGTCCTACTTAAAGACATTTTCATGGCACTAGCAAAAATCAAATCAAATCTCAAACCAATAGATTACTCTAACAGAGACTCATGGAAAATTTGACCTTCAGAGACAGAATTTTCAAAATAATGAAGTGTTTGGAACATGCTCTTCTCCAGAGAGAATACTGCTTAAATAACAAGAATCTTCTTTTCTTAAGCAAGTTTCTGTAATTAAGAATCATTCAAGAACTGACTTGATCCTCCACAGAATGTCCGGAAAGTACAGAGAATGGGACCTTGCTTTGAAAGCAATTTTAGAAAGTAGCTTCATGGAACCCAGTAGCCAGACCAGTGAGGGTACCTGAAATATTGGTGCTGGAGAGCATAGGTGTAATGAAGAACACCAAAAAGTTTACTGCTTACAGAAGTCAGGTCATCTGCCAAAAGTATTTAGGTTGTGAACCTCTCTTTGGAGTCTTCACTCAGTTCCCCACTTGAGACTGTGAATTTAACAGAATGTCTGCTGGTTTTAGGGAAATGTCTGAAAGATGTATACTGCTCTTAGGACTGTCAAAATATAAAGGATCATATGAGAAGCAACGGACTAGTGGACTAATTAGCAGCAAGGAACAGAATTATGCAAAGCCTCCAGATTCCAGGCAGATTACATTTACATGTTACAAATTACCTTGCTGATGAAGTGCAAGATGGAAATAGGAAGTCACCTTCAAGTATTCAGCACCTTAAAGCACATTTGTAATGGAGCCAGCAGGTGTATCTGCTTAGCTGTTGGGAAAATTTAAAATTTGCACTAATATTTGAAATGATTCTATGACAATTGAGCATTCAGCTAAAGTGGCTGAGATAAGCCTTGACAATTCTAGATAAGAAACACTAAGCAATTAATATAGGTATCCAAACACTAACCTTTAAATCCACTTAGGCTGAATTTTCTCTTGTAACTAGTATCTTTCAAGCTTATAACTGAAAGCACTAGGAAAGTCAGTCCTGCTACATAAACCACAATTAATTCTGAACACAAACCCTGTGCTATGTTTTCAAGTCAACAGGGAGTAGATTAACCCAGAAAGCAACAGAACACAGAAATTGGTTGTGTGGCTGAATTTCATTAGGTTTGGCTCAGCTCTACTACAACTGAATCCAAACTGTTTTCTACAGAACAATTCAAGTAGCAGCAACACAAAGCACTCAGGTCCACAGGAGTCTTTCATGTATCAGATCTGGTACCATTCACAAACTAAGCCTAGGTTTCTGCATGTTGCGAGATTATGTCCCCTCACCAACAGGGCAGCTAGAAAAGCAGAAAAGGCCCTGGCTCTAAGTCCTGCTCAGCAATAACAAAAAGCAGTGTGTCCAGCACAAATCCAAAACACAGCCTCGTACGCATCACTGAGAAGAAAAATAACTCCACCTGAGCCCATACCAGCACAGTAAAAAAATCCTAGATCTGCAGAGCACTTTGTCAAAGAAGCGAGTAACTTCATACAAATCAGAGTTAAGAGCTGATACCGAGGTTTTGTTCGTTTTTGAGATGTTGCACTATCTGGGTAAATACAACTTGCAAGAATATCCCATGTGTTCAAATGACTCCTCAAAATCCACAGGAAACAACCACAGTAAAGACTCTAACTATAGCTGGGGACTGAGACCTGTTCTTATTTTTATTAGACAACCAGAAAAATGACTTCCACATTCTCCTCTCCTTCTCAGCCAGGATGGTTATGGTAACCTTTCCCTGGCTCAGCCAGTGGCCTCTCTCACCCTGGCAACTGCTTTTATACACAGCAAAGAGACTGAAAAGGTAGAGCGAAGCTTCTTATTACTCCCTCAAACTCAGGACTTTACAAAGAATACAGTCTTTTCCCACTTTGCATACCACAACAACTCAAACAACTCCCTAGTGCAATGAACAATGTCCTTTACCCCCTCCCTCCAGCCTCTGCAACGAAGAAGTATCATTGCTGTATCCTCTGGCAGAAACTTCCCGTCCAGACTTGATAACAATATTAATGTAGAAAACAAAAGCAACCCTTCCCCCCTCCCCCCCGCCCCCGACAAAAAGCAAGAGGAAGAAGTAAAGAAAAACAGAAATGGAAACCAAATATAGGTTTATATGACTTACAGTGATTAACACACTAATCAGCCTCTTCTGTACTGTATAGCAGTGTTAAAACCCCTACCACCACCCTGCAGACACACAGCAATACACACCCAATCCAATGCACGTCGCAGTCAGGAGTTGAGCTGCTGCATACTTAATACAGAGGCAGATTTACTGAACATGTATTTCTAAATTCATGTTCAAAGCCTGTAAGTGCCATATCTAAGTGCCATAAAATGGGTATCAAGTCCTCCATATCTACAACCTGAACATCAAAACTACAGTTTGAGATGCAGACATCTTTCTACTAAAAAACAAATTGAACAATTACATGTGCATTAAATAAACCTTACATCATGAATGTCCTTGATTCTTTATGTGCCAAAACATTTGTCCTGGTTTGGAGGACAGGTGTCTGCTAAGAAAAGCATGAGCCCCTCTTTGAAATGGACAGTGTAAACCCCCTCCCTCCAAATTGTTATAATTTTGAAATTAAGGGGCTCTCAGGCAAAAATATGGGAAATAGGAACAACAGTTATTTACTAGGAAAATTAAAATGAAAACACAGTATTACAAAGAGCAAATCCAAAAACTGACAGAGTCAGAATATAATCTGACACCCCATCAGTCAGGGTGTTGGTAGCAGTCCCATTAAATGGTGGCTGCAGTCCTCCTGCACTGACAGATGTGTTTCAGTTGAAGCAGGGGTTCAGTAGAAGAGTGCAGTTTTCCTCCAAAGGTCCAGTGATGATGTGGAAAGGTCCAATTTCCCTCTGGAATCCAGTGGAAAGAAGGCTACCTTGGTGTTTCAAATCTCAGTTTTTATCTTCGTAGGAAAGACTTGACTCCTCCCCCTGGATGGAGCATGTCTCAATGGGATGAAGTAATTTTATCAGTCATACAGTGGGACTCAATGGGCCATTAACAGAAGATACCTCCCTGGAGGAAGGATGGGTTGTGAAAAGATAAAGATGACTGCCCCACCTGGTTTTAAGGATGGTGATAGAATACACACTTTCAGTCACATCCTGTACTGAAACCCAAGACAATATTAAAAAATAAATCCATTAAATCCCCCACAGAATAAAAAGCAAATAAACAAACAAAATCCCCAGACATGGAACCAGCTTACTCTACATTATTAAAATGCTAAGCTCAGTGGGCCATTAATTTTTCATTTGAAGTAACTGTGTAACTTGTTTGGGGAATACTTCAGTTCTAAAAACTCTGTAGCCATTTCCTTTCACCTTTCATTTCCTATCATCCACAAGTCAAAATCATTTATGCAGTTTAATGAAAAGTGCATAAGTCCCTGAATACCAGACACAGATAGGGTGAGCTGTGAGTGATTCTCACCAAAGCCAATAAGCAAGAAACAAAAATAAAAATTGGATTATACAGAGATGCTATAACCATAGTAAGTCAGTGCTATTTTTATCAAAACGAAAAAATAATTTCTTCTTTCTATAATCCCAAGATACACTTTCAATCTTTTTGTCATCTATCCATGCTGTGCATCATGAAGATAAATGGTGATAAGTGAATGGAAATAGAATGGTGACAGATGAATGGAAACAGAATGATGATCACTGAAAAATAGTGATGCTTAGGAGTACGAGCAGCTTAAAGAATACTTTGAGTATAAGCATAAGTGTATGAGCAAGAAAATAATTACCTGTATTCTACAGACAAACACACCACAGCTCTGGGGACAGATTCCTTTTCTGTGAAAACCCTTGTGAAGGAGTCAGAGTCTGGAAATGATGCAGGGTCAACTTGTAGCAACTAAAATCACAACAGACATGCTTTTAATGAATGTAAGTGGGAATCCCCCTTGCAGGGAGCAGTTGTTCCAACCATTCCTTGTATATAATTTAAAGACTATTTTTCGACATTATGAGATACTTACTGCTTTTGTATGCTACTACAGCAAATCTTATTAAGAAACTCAACTAAGATGATACACTATACAGGTTTAAAAAGTAAGATGTGAAAAAAAAATCACCCAACAGAACTTCTTTAACTTGTCAGAAGGGGAATGGGATCTATGCCCTCCAGAAGTATCCAGCACTCGGCTTGTCTCAGTTAGATTCAAAGCCTATATTGTTTCCGATCACTTAAGAACTTCTGTGGAATCTAATAGTGACATGGTAAAGGAAACATGCTGACAGAGCACATTATTAGTAACATGCCAGGCAATACAGAAAGAACAACACATACTTTAAAAACTGCACCTACACAACTTCCCCACTTTGCATTTTAGAAGACACAGATGTAATATACACTGCCGATACCAGTTCCCATGTTTTTCTGGAGTACATATTTGTAAGACAATAATGCAAACACTAAAAAAAATTTCCATAATAATAGAAAAAACCAAACCATTCATAAAAGAGAATAAGTAATTCTGCTCCAGATTTGTTGCTTTTGGTTTGTGTGCTGGTTTCATGTGCTAGGGGGAAGGGGTAGATTCACCTCAGGGAAAGCTCCATGAGGCTGGGGAATGGGAGGGGCTCTCCCATCTCTGGGAGCTTCCCCTGTGAGCTGTTGGCACCAATCAGAGAGCTAATTTGGTGATGGACAGCTCGGACAACCAATGAAAAGCTATTTCGCGTTCACAAATCACAGTGGATCAAGTTAACTGGGCTCTTTTTCGGCTTCCGGCTCCCGGGAGCTGAGGTGAGTCTGGCTGGGGCACCGGCCCCGGCCCAGCTCTGGGCTCGGCGGGGGAGGCCGGCCCGACACCCCGGCCCTGGCCCCGGCCCCACGGGGGGGGCCAGCTCAGCATGCTGGCCCCGGCTCTGCGGGAGGCCAGGCCCGGCCACATGGTCCCAGCCCCCGGCCTCCCAACTGCATGGCTCCGGCGGCCCCGGCCCTGGCCTGGTGGCCCCCAGCTCCACATGGCTCCGGCACCGGTTGCATGGCCCCGGCACCGGCCGCATGGCCCCAGCACCGGCCGCATGGCTCTGGAACGGGCCGCATGGCAGAAGAGGCCTCCAGCTGAGCACGTCTTCTTCACAATCTGGATACAATTTTTACTTCTTAATGCCTGGATAAGATTCTCGATCTCCTGAGCTCCCCTGAATGAGAAGAAATAAAGCATGAAGACTACAGAGGTCAGCAGAATGAAGATAAAGTTCCTGGTGGGAAGAGATTGAAAAGATGCA
>JAOTBB010025069.1:0-23611 GCA_025629985.1 Chamaetylas fuelleborni | reverse complement strand
ATATATGGTTGATTAAAAACTGCATAAAAACCCCTCACGGCCTGGGCTGATCCCCCAGCACAGGCAGCATGGAGTGGGGGGGTGGAACACGATATTTAAGGTTCATTCCAACCCAAACCCATCTGTGACTCTCTGAAATATTATATATATCCATATATATCCATATATATCCATATATATCCATATATAGAGACTCTGTGTCTATGGTACACGGGGCCACAGGGACAAGGCTTAGTGGTGGACTCAAAACAGGGTTGAACTCGGGGTTTAAACTGGGGTTTAAGGGTTGTACTCAATTATCTCAGGGGTGTTTTCCAAGGTGAATGATTCTGTGTTTGCACACTGGAGCACTCGGGCTGGGTCCCCTCCCTGCCAGCTGTCCCCGTCCTCTGCCCCACATCAATAGGCTGGCTTTATCCTTCCACCCCCAGCAAGGACTGCTCCCTCCTGGAACAACCCAGGGTGTGATTATTCTCCTAAAATATATGTATAAAGGAGAGAGCATACACATACATATATTTGTATCCATGCATAGGCATATCTACATGTACAGACAAACCCACACACAAATAAACACGTGTACACATATATTTGTGTATATATTTATAATGTAAATACATCTTTGAGAGTCGTTCCCATCATGTCTCATGGATATGGAAAAAAGGCAGCAGACCCATGTAAAATTCGCTTTTCCCCACTGAGAACTCCCCCAGGGGTCGGGGCTGCCCAGTAACCAGCAGGGC
The DNA here is from genome assembly GCA_025629985.1 of Chamaetylas fuelleborni. NCBI lineage: Eukaryota > Metazoa > Chordata > Aves > Passeriformes > Muscicapidae > Chamaetylas > Chamaetylas fuelleborni. The sequence goes on along the minus strand of JAOTBB010025069.1, from coordinate 22,868 downwards.
ACTGGTGGGAGGTCTCTTTTTTTTTCCCCTCTTCGGTGCATCAGCACTTCCCAAAAGTTTTCTTTTTCGTTATTTTTTTTTTTTTTTTTTTTTTTTTTTCGTGGATGACTGGTTTCCACCGAGCCACTCGGCTGTTTCTTACTCAGGGTTTCCAGTCAGCGCTGCTGCCACTTCCCCTGCTCTGCTCTGTGTGTCCCCTCCGTGTGTCCCCTGTGTGTCCCCTCTGCCCCAGCCCTTTCCTTTCCTTTCAATCCTTTCATTTTCATTTTCTTTCCATCACTCCTCACTTTTCTGTCTCCCCCAATGTCCTTTGACCTCCTCAGGCCAGCTGGGCTCTGTGTCAAACTGAGATCTCCGGGGTTTTCCAGGTTCCCAAGGGGTCCAGGAGGACAGGAATGGACAAGGGCACGGGTGGGTGAGTGCCAGCTCTGCCTCACCCACAGGATTGTCTCTGCTCTGCTGAGCAGTGGGTTTTTCTGCCAGAACTGCAGCCTCAAAGTGAATCTGTTATTTCAACACGTTCCTTTAAAATAAACACAGGAATGCACTTCTCATTCCATTTATTTATTGTTGTTCCTTTAGCAGTGGGCTGGAAGCAGAGTGTGGGGAGGAACACTCACACATTTGGGTGCTGGGAAATGACTCCTCTCCATCACAGCAGCACCCACTGGCAGAGGGACCCTGCAGCACCCACCAGCTGGGCAGGTGACACAAGTCCCACCACAGGGACCTCACCCCTGGTGGCAGCAGACCCAGCTGTCCTCCTCGGCTGTGCTCACCTCAAAGATGTGATATCACTGTGACAGCAAGCTCTGGTGGCCTGGCACATCGTCTGTCCAACACCAGCCTACCCAGATTGTTCTGAGGGGATGAACAGCAGGAATTCTCCCTGATGGATTCCGTGCCAGCTTCTTGCAGCACCAGCCAGCACGGCAGATGGCCACAAGACAGGGCTGGATCCATCATTTTTTCTGGAGGAAATGGACCTCAGACACAGAGCAGTCTGTGGGTCTGTGCCCAGGAATCGCTTCACTTTGCTCCTTTGGATGTGATGTGTGATGTGTGAGTGATTTAAGGCATCTCCTGGCACAAGCACGGGAGAGGCAAGGACTCTGTCCAGCCACAGTGGAGAATCCCTGTGGGATTAGGAACTGGAGACATCCTTTGAAAAATGAAATCACAGAATGGTTTGGGCTGGAAGGGAAAAAAAAAGCATTTATTCAACCCCCTGCCTGGCTCACAGGTACCCCTGTGCCCCTGACAGGCTTTTCTCTCCTAAATCCTTCTCAGTGTTCCACAAATCTAAAACACAGAGATACTTTTTCCCCCGAGCCTGGCATCTTCAATTTTCCCAAATTTAAAGAAATTTCCAGGCCTGCCACCTGCCCAGCCAAAGGACAACGTGCTGTCCACGACATCCACTTTTCTCATCATGATGTTAACCAGCACCACACAAATATTGAATATGGGCCAGGCACCTTGGCTGCTCTGAGCCAGTGCAGGGATGACACCTCTGCCTTTGCACAAAAGGAATTTACCTCCACAACAATGATAATTGCTTTTCAATGCACTTATGTAACTGTGAGACTTTTGAATCTGGTCGTGTTTATACCCAGTGTAAATCAGGAAGAAAAAAATTAATCACATGTGGCAGTGTGTACTTAATCACTCACAATCCTGGGCTGGCTATTTCCTTGCTTTATTTTTGTTTTCTTTTCTTAAATAAACCTGCCGTAAAAATACAAGAAAGCAGAATACAAAACGGGCCTGAAGTGGCTTTTAGCAGCTCATAACGACTTGAATGACTTGCTAAAGGGTTCGTTTTCCTGCCCTAACAAAAGCTAGGAAACACAAAATTAACCCCTTCCTCCAGAACAATCCCTGTTTGCGCTGGGGCCACGATGCCTTTGTGAGGGTAAGAATAGAAACATGAGCAGGGAGCTGGGGGTGGGAGGTGACGCTTTTCTGGGAGCAGATGGGGCTTAAACAGTTCCCTGTTCCTCTGCCAAAACATGTCCGAGGACATGAGGACATGAGGACACGAGTGTGAGCATCAAGGACTTCTTGGGAAAATGACTTCATGGCACTTTGATCATGGGTTGTGGGGTTTTTTTCGGTCTCAGCAGGACCTGAGACCTGTCCTGGATCCTCCAGGGACCAGGGGGCTCCCAGTGCAGCCTGGCTGATGGTTTTTTTTGGAGATGACAGAGCTGCAGAGAGCTTCTGCTCTGCCTGACAGCGATGCCAGGCTGTCCCAGCTTGGTGACAAGTGATGATAACCCCTGTCCTGGAACAGGCCCATTGCACAAACCAGTTACCCAGTCACACTGGTTATTCAGGCTTTTTAACCAGTCACCCATGGCCAAAATCAAATGGAACCACTCCAGAATTACAGCACCACTGGAACAGACCCCAGCCTGGATCTCGCTGCCTTTTCAGTGCAAGTTTTGCCTGAATAAAGATATGAAGTATCAAGCCCCAGCACTTGATACACAGGACAAAAATGCATGTGGGAACATTTGGAAACCGTGCTGGATGCATTTCTTCAGCATGTGTAACATTTTCTCTGAATTCAGTTTCACAACCCAGCATTTCCTTTTGTAAATATTTGGACAGATTTTACAGAGGCACAGATTCATAAGAAACAGAAGGAAAAAGAAAAGAAACATACATAGGGAGAGAAAGAAATAAAAAGAAGGAAGGAAGCAAGCAAGGAGGGAAGGAAAGATGGAGAGAAAGAAAGAGAAAGAAAGGGAAACAAAAAAAGGATTCGGAGATGAAAGGTCACAATACACAGAACACTAACAATATAGCATTACTGATGACTCACACTACAATGAAAACACTGGTTTTTATGTATTTACATCCCAAGATTTAACCCTTTGGCCAGGGTTTGGCTGAGCTCAGACTGCCTCAAATCATTTTTCCCAGAGAAGGGGGAATAGGGTGGCAGGAGGATAAGTCCTAACAACATAAAAACCAGCTCTGGGTTGGGGTCTCCCTCCTGGAGAGAGACTGGCTGGAAAACCTGATACATTTATTTCTGTGGGCCATGAGTGAAAAGAGTTGGTGTAGGAGCTCAGGTATTTCAACCAGGGACACATCTGGATCCTGATGGACTTTGGGGAATATGGAAAACCCCTTCTCCCATCCCTGCCTGCGGAAATCTCAGCTCCAGCTGCTCTGGCACTGGCACTGGGTGCCAGTCCTGCACAGAGTGGGCTCTGCCTGGACCCCAGGCTCCTCACCACGAGCTGCTGTGAGCTCCCATCCCTTCCTGACACTGCAGGCAGCACCCCAAACACACCAAACCACGAGGATCCCAGAGCTGCAGCTGGGCTTTGCCACCAGCTCTGCCAGCAGCCACCCCTGTGTGACCCTGTCCCCACCAAATGCTTGTCACTGAAATTTCCACTGTGGACAGACCCCATCCCAATTCTGCAAGGCTCATGTGACCCTGTCCCCACCAAATGCCTGTCACTGACATTTCCACTGTGGACAGACCCCATCCCAATTCTGCAAGGCTCCACTCTGTTGGAGCAGCTCCTGCAAGTCCCAAGTTCTGCTTTCTCCTGCAGTGACTCACGGAGCTGCCTCGGGCGAGTTGCTTAGTGCTGCGTTTTAACATGATTACAGGCATTACAGAGCCAGCCTGGGATACCTCGGATTTGATATTCAAAATCGTTAAATACCTGCCTGCAAAGGAAAATCTCTGGGAATTAGTGGCACTGATACACTTCACAGCTCTGGGATCATCTTAGTAGGGCAAATGGTTTAGGCAATTTAATCTTACATTTAATTGCCTCTATTAATCTGCTATGAATCATGCCTTGCACTAGGCATAAGGGTATTTATTCAATAAAATCGCTGCATTTGTAAAGTTCTCCTACTTCAAGATGAAAGGCATTAGATACACAATAAAATATACTTATGGGAAATTATTCTTCCTATTGCCGGAGCGGGTATTTTCTCACTAACATCTCCCGATGGCTGGTAGGGCAAGGCAAGGCTGCCGTGGGAGGAGGCTGAATTTGAATAGAAAACAAATGACGTAGCTCGCACCAAGGAGCAGGGAGAGGCGTGTTCTCGTCCCCAGAACATGAGCCTTGGGTTCATTGCCTGTCAGGTGATGTCAGCGTTTTGTGGGCGCAGTGACTCTGTAAGAGCTTCAGATTCCCAGAACCATCCACTCTCATAAAGATTGAGATAAGAGCTGCTGAGGCACTGCCGTTTGCAGGTTGTTCTTCTGTTCTTCTTATCTTTCCAGTGGGGTGGAGGCGTCATAAACAGACGTGGCACACGAGGGGATGATGTTGAGCCTGGGATTACTCTGCCCATTAGGACAGAACAGAACTGGAAGGGGGAGAGCTGGAGTTCGGCAGCTTTTCCCTCTCCTGGAGCCACCACAAACCTGTTCTCCACTCCTTGTAGCTCCATCTCTTCCCACCAGGGAAGGGTCTGTAAAGCCAGTGTGACCTGCTGCTGTGAGAAAGAATTTCACACGTAACAACTTCTCCCAACTCACAAGTAACTTTAGGTGGATAAAGCTTGTGATAATACAGGACTGAAAGCTGCAGAGCTGATGGAAAGGCAATTCTGTCTCCTCCTGAAGTCCTGTGCTAAGTGCAGGAATCGAGGGAAATTCTCCCGCTGTTACTTCCACTGCTCATTTGTGCCACTTCTGCCATCCTCCAGGTCTGAATCTGTCCCATATCTAATGGCGTTAAAAGGGGTTATTTGCCGAGGGGACAGAAAGGGAGGGAGGATGTAACAGCAAAAGCAACTGGAAACTGTCCGAAATAAAGTGAGGTTTCTGTTATCAAAAAACACAATTCCTGCATTCCTGGACTATGGAGTAACTCAGTGTGGGGACTCAAGAGTGACCCTTCATGAGAGCATGTCAAAAAATAAAGACACTCGTGAGGAAAGCAAGGCACGAAGACATTCCAGTGGATATTACACTGCACATGCTTCAGCTGAGTCCCTTTGTCACCCTTGTTTCTTTTTCTGTGCTTTCTTAATCTGAGCTTCCAAGGTGTTTAAAACCAATCGTGGTGTTTAAACCATAACTGTTAAAAAATCCCCCCGTGCTGGAAAATACAGAACTGCTTATTCATTCAGTGCCCTGCCGTTTGTGACAATGTTTGCAAAATGACACGATTCCCTCATGTGATGGAGGGAGGTGATGTGTGTGTAATAGTGGTCAGTGAAAACACGGCATTACTCATAGGGGAGAAGAACACTCGGCTGTTTGGGCTTTGAAAACCTTCAGGCTGTGGAAAAAGCCAAACTTTGGCCCAGGGTGTTGTTTCCAGGAGAGCGGGGTGAGTCAGCTCCCTGCCACTCCAGGGGGACAGGCTGTGGGATCCAGGAGAGGGATCTGATGATCCATTTCTTTGTCCCTGAAATGCTTTGCCATGGCCACTCCTGACCCTCCCACGTTGCTCATGGGCCACTTGATAAAACCCAGGCTGAGTTGATGTCACAGCCTGGCTGTGAAAGCTCCAGGTGAGCCCAGTTTCGTGCTGTCCTGTCAAGTGTTGGACAAACTGTTTCTTGGTGGGGATGGATGAGGAGTGAGGTCACGCAGCAGCACTGGCTCAAATGAATTTGCCCAAACATGGGATGTTTCTCCTGAAGGGTGGCCACATGTGTGGACAGATGCCCTGTGGCTTTTGGAGCCTGTCCCCAGCTGTGATTTCACCTCGGCTGCCGCTCAAAATCCAGAGCTGTGTTTAGAGAGAGGCCCAGCCCAAGGGATGCTCACTGAACACACTTCTGAGAGTTTCATAAGCTGCTGTGCTGTAAGGAGCTCCATTCCCATTAAAATCCAAAAAAAACAGCCATAAAAGGATGTAGGGAACCCTAAAATGGAAATGGTTGAAAACTGGGGGAGACTTTCCATTGAGTGTGGCATCTCCTGGGGAGCACGAGCAGCCAGAGAGCCCCACGATGGTGCTAAGCTCACCTGGATCATCCTAGCCTCACCTGGATGGTCCCAGACTCACCTGGATCACCCCAGGTTCACCTGGATGGTCCCAGACTCACCTGGATTGTCCTAACCTCACCTAGATGGTCCCAGCCCCACCTGGATCATCCCAGCTTCACCTGGATTGTCCTAACCTCACCTGGATGGTCCCAGCCCCACCTGGATCATCCCAGGCTCACCTGGAGGGGGACCCTGGGTCTAGTGAGGCTGGCAGTGACAGAAGGAAGGCAAGAGATGCTCTCCGAGTTTAAAACTGATCTCACCACTGAGAAGCACGTGGAAATTGAGGACAGAAATCCAAGTGTTTTCCCAAGGCCTGGCACAGTTATTTCCTTATGTGTTTATGTATCTTACAGCCATCTCTGAGAATGCTCTCGTGTAATCAGGTCAATCAATAATTAACACTGCCATCCCTCAGTTAATGGGTTGAGCCAGTCACAACCATAACCAGGCTGGAGGAAAAACAAATTTGAATTGAATAACTGAATAAAATAAGGGACTTCTGTTAAATATTAAAAAAACAAAAAAACAAAAAAAACTTTATACGGGGTATGTTTGAGCACATTTATTTGAACAGAGCCCCTGACTTGAACACACAGGATTTCAAAAATGTGTGAAATGTGAGCCAAGGGCTGAACTTCTCCATTTGGCCTTTGATCAATTTAATAATTCAAGGCAGTTTTTTCCTCTTTTTGTCCTGTCTGTCCAGCTCAGGTTCAGCTCACGTGCCAGGTTCATCAGTGGGATGTGCCTCATCGATCAGCAATTACTTTTGTTTCTTCTTCATTTTTTTTTTTCTTGAAAAAGAGGAACAAGAAGTGAAAATAGCTGAAGAAGTGAGGCACATCTCAAATGGTAAATACAAGAGGAACATGAATCATCCCCTTATAGAAATGACGAGAAAGGATGAAAAAGGTAACGGTTTGGGAGAAGCAAGTTATGTTCTACATGGCTGATTCAGCTCTCTGGAGTGAAAATGAATCATCAGAATATTTAAATCATATTACCAGTATTAACACACACAAAACCCCCAAGCCCAGGAAACCTTTGTTATGAAATAAATTTGATAACAGGCGACAAAAGAACAAAGGAGCGCTCGCTAAAACCCGCGCTCGGTTCTGCTGCGTGTCCCAGCCCACGGAACCTCGGAAAATCAGAGTTTGCTGCAATTACCATCACAATGCCTCACTTAAAGCAGAGCACTGAGGAGCCTCGCAGCCCCAAACCCTTCAGAAAAAGCCAGACAGACTCTCCTGAGCAGACTCTTCCGGAGCTTTTACAGCGGGGCAGTGACACGAAGTTTTGAGAAGAAAGGAATTACCCACTGGAGAGTGCATTTTGCAGGGTAATTAGTGCTGAGGAAGGATTCATTACCCCTGAGCAGCACAGTGTGAGTGGATGAGACAGCCAGCAGCTCACAGACCTGAGGAGGAGGTTTGACACCAGAGCTTCTCTTATCTCATTGAACCCCAGCCCAAATTACAGCATTAATGAAGCTGTAACACATCAGATTTCAGGCAGGCTCCAGGTGGAGATAACAGAAAGGTCAAAGGATGGTTTTAAATCCCTTTATTTTCCTTCCACTGGTCTGGCTCAGCTTGGCTTGGCTGGGACAAAAAGTGACCCACGTGTCTGGGGATGTTTTCTTTGCATAGGAAACATCCAGTACCAGGATATATCACAGCAGAGGCAGCAAAGCAAACCACAGGACTCCTTTACATAATGAGCTGCAGAGGTTTTCTAGTGAGGTATCTTGTTGAGGAAAAAAACCAAAAAGTACATTTGTGTAAAAGTTTGTCACATTTAAATTTCTCAATACCAAAAGAAACACTTCTGTTCAATAGCTGGAATCCCCAGAGGGAACAAGATGAGGTAGAAATCCATCTCCAGCTGATTTCTGGTTTGTTTTTCAGTCTAAATCCTGTAGCTTCTATCTCAAATCTCCAATTGTATCTTTCAACACTGGCACTAAGGAACAAAAGCGTTCATTCTCTGCCTGTGAGCAGAGAACCCTAACAAAGATTAGCCAAAAAATCCTGAGCAGTTATTTTTAACAAAAAAAAAAAAACAACAATTTTTTACTAAAGGATTGCATATTCCTGAAGTAAACATGGACAGGAAAGGCAGAAAGGGAGACTGACAGGCAGGGAGACAAATGCTGCTCCACAGAGAAGCCTCTGAAACATCTGGAATGTTGCAGTGAAAGGTTATTTACCAGGAATGTCAGCCAGGCCCAGTGCAGATGGTTCTCATTAGTCTGAGATCAAGAGACCAGCAAGGCTAAAAATATGTGTTTGCTTTTTTAGCAACTGGACTTGGTTTTCTGGGCTTCAAAAATAATAATCACCCTTACGCAACTGGTGTAACTTAGAAGTATTTTCTTGGAATATTGTTTGGCACTCTGGTTGGGATGCAGGCTCTGCCATTGCTATTACTCACACAGCCCTTCCCCCTGAGGCTTTGCTGATGTATCTTTTACTTAGAAACAGGAGGATGGCACATTAGGCCGAAAAACGACGACTTTTGTTTATAAAGTGACAAAATATCTGAATTTATGCTCTGGGCCAGGCTCTTGCTTGGAGTAAATGAGTGCAGCTTCCCTGGAATCCACTGGAATATTGGATGGGGGGATGTGGGGGCCAGAGAGCCACTGGCAACAGCACATTCCATGCCAAGCACTGCACCTGGGGCAGGTTGGGAGTGCTCGTGGTTTTCATGGGAATCTGTTTGGAAATAGCTGGTTGGAATAAAAGGAAAATGTTGAGTTACATTGGCTCAGTGAGAAGGGGAGCAGGCAACTGCAATTCCAAGGGGAGAGGAGAGGCTCTGATTTCTGCTGATGGTTCATGAGGCCAGCTCCCCTGAAATCCACCTGCCCTGGGAACTTCAACAAGATAAGCAGCCCTTGCATTGGCCATCATAACACATTTTGTACTGAAGGCTCTGACTGTCAGCCAGCAGAGCATGGGGAGAGGGAAATGTCATTCCACAAAGAATGGTTCCGAGCTTCTCAATGGGCTTCTACAGCTCCCATGCAGCTTTTGAAACCATGGGCTTAGTGGAAGGAAAAAAGAAGGGGAGGGGAAATGTGAATGAACAATTCCCAACTAAAAGATTTGAGCTCTCAGTGGAAACACCAAAGAAAATTGTTCACGTCTCTCTGCGGACCCAAATTGAAAAAACAGGTTTTGGAAGAATGGAGTTGATAAAATGGTTCCCACTGCCACGGGCTGTCCAGTTGTGACCAATCCAAATCAGAGGAAAGGCACAGGGGCTACTGGAACCTGTTACTAAATCCAGGATTTTTGCTTGGGAAACAGAATTTGGGAGGACACAGACCTTTAGTTTTCAGCCTGGGCACAGCAAGGTAGTGTGACCAGCAGCAGAAAGCTGATCAGATGATAGATGAGTGCACTCTGTCACTTAGCTTTGAATCACTTCCTTTTTTTCATTTGTTTTCTTGCGGTCAGTACTGCCAGAAAAAATAATATTTTGAAGGGGAAAAGTGTGATCACTGCTCTCTCATGGGATTTCAGTTTGTGAAGGATGATTTCTCAGAGAGGCTGGCTGCAGTGGGAGATGCTGTGAGGTCTGTCCTCCTGGGCAGGAGATCGACAAAAATGACTTTGTGGGCTTTTATGAGAGTTTTTGGGGTTTGGGTTTGGGGTTTGGGTTTTTTTCTGAGCAGAGCAGTAGAAAAAACACTCCTGGTGTCTTTCTGTCAGTGAGGACCAGTCCAAGCAGGCTGCAATGAGAGCAGGAACTCTCTTATCTCCTTTGGAAAACAGGGACTAAAAGCAATGGATAGAAACTGATACACACCTGAACATGAGGAAAATTTTGTTTTCCTGTGCAGTGCCCAGCCCTGATCAAAGAGCAGAGAGGGGATGGAGTCTCCCTCACTGGGGATGTTCCAGAACCAATTTGGCATCAAACTCACCTCAGGAAAAGAGCAGAAGCAAATGCAAAAAAGGTGAAAGTCAGAGCTAGCGTGGTCAGAATGAGTAAACAATCCCCAAAGTGACAAATTCCACTCTCATACACAGAACTTTTTTTTTTTTCCTTTTTTTTTTTGAGCTCAGCACTGAGCATTTCTTGAAATAACATCAGCCCCTGTCCAGGGCTGTGCTCTGCTCAGCAGGGCTGTCAGCTTGGCAAGTGGGCGACCTTCTGTGTAATGTATAATTCAAGTATCCAATACACAAATGATTGCAGCAGAGGCAGAGAACATGCAAATTATGTCCCACATCCTGCTGTTAGTCATCCTCGGGGGGGGGAACTCACCCCTCCAGAGCCAGGATCCCAGAACACACTGTATGTTTGTTAATCCTCACTTTTTAAAGTGTTTCGACAGCAGCAGCAACCTCACAGCCCTCCTCTTGAAAATGACTGTAACCTAAAACTCCTGGAGTAAAAGACTCAGCCCTTTCCCCAAAAATAGCAAATGAATTATCCATATTTCATTTTACTGCTGCAGAACAGTTAAAGGTATTAATTTAAATTATGATAACAAATTACACAGAATCTTCCATCAAAGGGGATCAAAGCACTTTGCATATTAATTACATTTTGGAGTAAGTCTCTGAGCTAAGCTTTATTACAGGAGATAGTGAGTTCCAGGGATTCATCTGGGTGAGAGGAAATCAGGACACCTGGGATTTACTGCCTGTGACGTGCAGCCTAACCTTCCTTCAGATCCTCTCTGCCTCAGTTTCTCTGTCTGTAGGAGAAGAGTGGTTATATTTAACTTTGTTTTGAAAGGCTGAGAAAGAAAATCCTCTGGCATGAGTGAGTTTGCAATTACAGCACCGTGCAGTAGGAGGGGAGGTGAAGTGACAGATGTACCCAGTGGAGTCCTGAAGCTGCTGTGTCTGCCAGGAAATTTCCCACTGGAGTTTCCTTGGAGGTGCCAGGATAACTCCTTCCCCCTTCCTCTCTCAAATATCCTGAAGGCACAGCAGGAACCACCCCTCACTCACAGCCCTGAGCATCTCCTGGGCTTGGGGAGCTGCCACTTTCACTCTGACTTCCTAGGAGAGAACTTTCTGTTTCTATCTGACAGCTCAGTGCAATCTAAGGATGAGATCATCCGGTTTTCAGGGGTTATCAACAGGAAATAGGCAGCAAAGCTCCTCTAAAATTCCGAATTTCAGTTTAGAGTGATCTACAGGCTTCATGCCAGTTGCTCCACTTGTGCTCTGTTAAGAAACCTTTCTAGAAGAGACCAGAGGGACAAAACCTGCTCATTTAGTGCATCTGGGACAAAATAATTAATGAGAATGAATATAGAGTCACTTTTTAGCAATAATGACAGGAAAAATAATCTCATTTTACAACACTAATAATCAGCGGCTTATGAAAAAAGAATCGAGAGCAAACACCTTGAACAAAGGTTATTTTCCTTTGTACCTCATTTAAATAGGTCACACAGAATGGTAGATATGACTAAACCTGAGTGGCTGCATGTCACGAGACCAGGGATAAAATGATGAGAAACAGCACCAATAACCCAGCCCAAGAGTGAGAGGATGGGCCAAGCAGCATTTGGCTCCTCATTATCAAACATGCCAAGAATAACCCAAACAAACATGAAGCCCAGCCTTGGGTGAGTACAGGATTAGATAGGAGTGTGCAGAAGGTTACTGTGATCCCAAACTATGGCAAACATCAACTTCCTTTTGGACTTTGGCAGAAAAGATGTTTTTGAGTGCGACCTGTGTGCCCTGAGGGGTGCAAACTTTGTTTGCTCTACACAAAGTCCACATGCTGGGGGGAGCCCTGTCCTGCTATTGCCAAAGCCTGTTTATCTTGCTTAATCATTTCCTGGAATTCCATTTGGTGCTGCCTGCAGTGGCAAAGGAGGGGTTCCTGTGGAAAGCCAGTGCACTGGGATGGGATTTGTTCTAGAAAGGAATTGGGATGGGATTTGTTATCTTAGAAGGGAACTGGGATGGGGTTTGTTCTCTTAGAAAGGAACTGTGATGGGATCTGTTCTCTTAGAAGGGAACTGGGATGGGATTTACTCTCATAGAAGGGAACTGGGATGGGATTTATTCTCTTAGAAGGGAGCTGGGATGGGATTTGCTCTCGTAGAAGGGAACTGGGATGGGATTTGTTCTCTTAGAAATGAGCTGGGATGGGAATTGTTCTAGAAAGGAACTGGGATGGGATTTGTTCTCATAGAAGGGAACTGGGATGGGATTTGTTCTCTTAGAAGGGAACTGGGATGGGAATTGTTCTCATAGAAGGGAACTGGGATGGGAATTGTTCTAGAAAGGATCTGGGATGGGATTTGCTCTCATAGAAGGGAACTGGGATGGCATTTGTTCTCTTAGAAGGGAACTGGGATGGGATTTGTTCTCTCAGAAAGCAGAATGAACTGTACAGCACCCAGTAAGAAGGAGAACATAGCTGGTCCCATTTTCCTGGGAGGAACAGAGTCAGGGGAAGCTGAAGGAGACAGGAGAGTGTTCTGGGGTGAGCCCAGACCTTTTGCAACCAATCCAGTGCTCCCCACGGGGCTGCCCTTCCTCTTTCCCACGTGGCACTGCCAGCAACAGGAAAGCCACCAACGTCACCATGGATTTGCTTCCGTCACGTTCAGCAGCTGGCACAGAGCCCCCTCCCCAGTGGAGCATGGCTGGGGCAGGGGATTTCTGCAAACTCCATGGAGAAGCCCTTGGCAAAGTGCTCTGGCAGAGTGGAATCAAACAGATCCACTCACTGACCCCCATCTCTGTGCCCCCTCGTCCCATCCCCATGCAAACAAAGCACAGCACGAGCAGCAAAAGGAAAAACCTTTTGGTTTTAAAGGTCTGGGCTGCCACTGCCACAGTGCCAGCACTTGACAGAGCTGTTCTGGGATTTGGCTTGCTAATGTCTGAGGAGTTGAGATGAGAACGATTATGGAGATGAGAGACAGGAGTCTGGGACAAATGCTGCTGGATTGCTTCTTATGGGGCATGTTCTCATCTGCAGTCCTTTGTAATTGCAAAAAAATGGGGCCTTGCAGATACCTTGAAGGGACTGGAGACAGACAGATGCATCTCCTCATCAGGAAGTCTGTCTTGATAGGCAGCCAAGATGTGAGGGGAGCGTGCATTATTTGCTTTTATCATCACCATCACCATCCCTAACCTCATTTCCCTGGAGATTTGACTCCAGTGGAAATGCATGAAGGGCTGTCCTGGGGTTTACACTGATTTTGTCAACCATGCTGCCGCACAAGTCCTTCCCATGGAACTTTGTGCCTAAGGAAAGGGTCACACACTGCCCAGAGCCCCCTGAACACAGCTGGTTTTTATTGCAAGCTGCACTTGAAAGCCTTCAGAGAGCAAAAAACTGAATGTGCTGTGAAACACCTGCAGAGGCTGCCTGGCTCCCCTCAGACACCAACTCCAGGACAGCACAAAATCAGCAGCAACGAGCAAAAGTTGTTTTATTTGTGCCAAAAGCAGAATGATGAACCCTGAGCTTTTTTTTGCATGTTGCATGTGCAGGAACATGATGTCAACACCTCTGTGCTGCAACAGGAAACAGAAGATAAGACTTGGTGAAGCCTCAGCTCTTCCTGAGAACTGACCTGCCACTGTTTTTGTTTATGTTGTGCTTTACAAAGCCGAGGTTACCAACACAAATAATCTTTTTTTTGGCAACTTCGGCCTTGCTTTTATTTCCCAAACAGTTTTAGGTGATTGCCAGTACATCTTTTATTTCTAAATACTCGCCTAATTTTGAGAAAGATGTGTGTACACAAATGCTGCACCATCTGCAGTTTGGGCTGTACAGCCACAGCGTGGAAATTCTTGACTGGATGACAAAGAGGAATAAAAAAGAAAATGAAAAACGATGTGCTAGTCATAATTACCAGGCATTCCAAAATATATTTCTGGTGAAGTTATTTGTCCTGAAGATTCATATGCCTGCTTTATAATTGCCAGATGACTATGCAAATACTAGCAGTGACATGACAACAAATGACATCCCCCCACGTATGGAAATGAAGCGAAATCTAAATTTACGAACCACTCATTTTCATTATTCATCTAAGCCTAATCACAAGCACTGGGAAATGTCACTGTAAAATCCAGTGAGGGTTTGTTTTTTGGGTTTTTTTTTCTGAACTGAAAATCAGAGGGCTGTTTCTTTACTCTGACAGCTCACTGAATTTAGCACCCGCTGCCCCTGGTGTGCTCTCAGCTGATATCCACCTGAGTTTGTGGGGCATTGATGCCTGAGAGCACAGAAAGTGATGCTCCACCAGGAAAACTGCTCCTGAAAGGAGCAGAAGCTGGCACAATGGAGCCACTGATGGAGGAGAACAATCCTGGAGGATTTCCTATTCTGCCGAGCGTCAGGAGGAAACAGCGAAGCAGCGCAAAGGAAATGAGTGCATTCCCTCAAAATGAAAAGGTCAGCCAGCCCCAACTTTTCAGCTTTGATATACAAGTAACATTCCAACTCCCATTTTTATCACAGGTCATAGCTTCCCAAGGCCCTCAGGAAGTTGACAGAGAGATTGTGAGGTTATTGGGTGGTGTGAGAACGGAACTACCTGTGATTTACAAACTTGTCATTGCAGCGCAGCCGCTTCTGTGCCATGGGGAACAAAGCAACCACCCAGCAGCATCCCTTCTGCATCCTCATCACGCTGCTTTAAATAACAGCTGCAGCCAGCAGCAGAGAGATCCAGGCTTCCCCCCTAAAGCCCTCTGCAAAGGGAATTTAACAGAGTGCAACATGGACAGGCAAAAGCTGGTGAATGGCAAATCTACAGATTCTCCCAGATCTCCTTCACATGGACATCACTCAAAGTTAAACAGCAGTGGCTGTAAATACAGCAAAATCTTTGATATAAAATAGTGTTACATTTGGGACTTACATACAGGACTCCTGGGTTCTATCCACAATAATCCCATTGCTTCCCTATCACAGCTTTATCTCCCCTAAATTTATTTCCCTTATTTATAAAATAAAAACCATAATATTTAACTTTCTGTCATGGGCCATTGTGAAGTGATGAATCTTCACTGCTTGTCTGAAGGAAAACCAAATTATTCTGCCTGAACAAATGGACTACTTCTACTAATGCAATAGAGGCAATGGGATCCATATTATTTCAGTTATGCTTCAGCTTTCTCAGCTTTTGTACAGCTTTGAAAACCAACACTCTACTCTTTATGTCTGTTGAAAACAGATGCTGAACTTGTTGATGCAGGTGTAAAAGGGTTTTATGGGATTTTGGCTAAGGAAGGACACAGCACAGAGTGAAACCATGGCACTGCTGAGGTAAATGGGAATAGTCACAGCATATAACACAAACCAGTTCCTTGTACAGCATCTTTTGTATCTCAAGAGCCTCACTGAGACATAACTAAAATACCAAATCTAAAAGGCTTCCAAACACCACCTCAACACGAGACTGGTAGAACAAAATTTTAGCCCGTGGTACTTGAATGTATAATGAAAAATCCATTAGTGACTCACTTTTCCTAAGGATAGAAGGCAGCATCCTTATGAGTCAGCTTTCTGCTGAGAAAAAACTCCTGCCTTCAATGGAGCAGGAGCCACACCATTGAAAAGAGCTCAATTATCAGCCATTACACTGCAGGACAGAGTGGGGAATAGGTAATGAAAAGAGCAAAAACACATGAAGGACTTAGCTCATGGAGGACCTCTCAGCATTATAAGACTGACCTTTAAATTCAGTGTGGAATGAGAGTTGCATCAATCCATCACCTGCCTGGGAAATTTACTGCAGACCTCTCTGGAAGTCAGAGCACATATGGGTGCTGTGGCTGCAATACTAACAAGGATAGGGTTAAAAGAGGCAGGTGTCTGAAACAACTAAGGGAAAAAAATGAAAAAGAGGTAATTAAATGTACTGAGCATTATCAAATTTGGATGACTGTAAGGGATGAGCAAACTTTTGTAGAGTGTGACAGATAACATCTACAGATAAAGAAACAGTCGTATATAAGAGGAAACGTGTTGAATACTGACCAAAAAAAAAGTGATATGGGTTCTGAAATGATTTAAAGGAAGTTTCTTGCATCTGTCTTAGAGTAAATGAAGGGAGTCACTTCTGTGAGCACTGCACTAGCGAGTTACATTTTTTTTTTCATCTCTCACTTCAGCTCCTAAGTCCTTAATCAAGCAAAACTCCCAGTGGAGTCAATTAAATCTTCCTTTTGATTTGAAACAACACAACTAATGCAAGAGAAAGCTTCTCAAGCTTTTTCACACCTCCTGGCTGTCTGGAGTCACCTGCAGCAGTGCAGGGTCCACGTGAATCACAGCGCCCTCGGAACCACACGGCCAAGGAGGCCAGAATTTTGGAGGCTGGGATTCTCCCTCAGATTAGTTCTCCACTAGATTAATTCCAGCCAGCTTCAGCCTGCTTTTTGTGGGGGTGAGTCAGGGAGTTTGGCCCTCCACCTGAGATGATATTGTCTGTGGCTTTGGACAGGCACGACTGCACTGCGCTCTTTTCACGCTTCCACTCCTCCCCCTCGGATCCCTGCCTGGGATGTGCTGCCCACACAAAGCCATCGTGCCACTCAGCAGCAGGACCTTCCCTCATTTATTCCTAAATCAGTTTCTCAGCTGTCTCACAGATGCCCCATAAATCTGACTACAACTGACTGATTTCGCAGTGAGATAACTCTCTGCTGAAATTCTTTACTTCCCCCTTCTCTGGCTCCCCCCACCCCAGCATTTACCATCAGTGGCTCAATCACTTTTGCAATTAACAGCAAAAGGCAACAGAGAATTTTCTCCAGGCACTGCTGCTGGGAAGGAACCTTCCCTTCCAGGGGTTCACTTTCAGCTTCACCACCAGTTTTGACCGATTCTTGCCCTCTCTGGGGGAACCACAGCCACCTTGCCCCATTTCCCTGCCCTGCCTCACTGGGGACATGGCAACACGTCACTTACGTGAACTTTACGTGGCCCCAAGAGCACGAGGGGAACACCAGAGGTTCCTCATTTACATAAAGCAGCTCCAGCCATGACTCATCTCTGCTTTGTCACGGTGACAAGGCTCCTGATGGCGAGGGGACACGCTGTGTCCTCCGTCACTCCCATGTCCCCAACGTCCAGGCTCTTGCAGAGAGTGGGGAAATAACAAAATGTAAAAGGTGCCCAGGAAATTTTCCTGCAGCGTGGGAAAGCTGAGCTTCTCCTGCTTCATCTCCTACACCTCATCTGCAAGGCTTGGCTGGCTGTAGCTTGGTGTCCATCAAATCTCTGTCCTCCTGGAAAAAGCTCTTGTGTCAATCAACATCATGATTTACATCATTTCCCATCCATCAACCAAGGCCAGAGGGCTCCCAGCTCAGGACTGCTTAGAAAATTGGAAGAAGGCTGAGGGATGTTGTTCTGCACCATAAACCAGTGGTTACTCAACTGAGAACATCCTTGTCCATGTCAGCAACAAGCCCACAACTCTGGAATTGGGTATTTGTCAGCTGTGACTCCTCTGAACAAGAGTGGATTTCAAACTCCTTACACTTCTAAGTTTTAGGCTAAAGGAGTTAATCTCTGTGGACAGCCTATGTCCTGCAGGGAATGAGGTTACTGCTCTGATTTACCTCTGGAGGAGACCTTTGAGAGGGAATCTAGGAAAATCAGTTTTATTAGGCTAATGTTAGCCTCAATGACTGCTCTGTAATGAAGTTTTCTTCTTCCTGATGCTGTTCACACCACTGTCACCAGCAAAAAAAAAAACATCCACTGATATGGAAAAAGGAGAGCAGGGAAATTCCATTGAAACAAGTAGAATTGGAAAGTTCTCTTTGTTTTTGGTTTTTAAAAAAAAAAATATGGTTGTTCCCACGATGATTTCAGGGAAGAGAGTGAGTGAGTGTGTGAGTAAGAAGATGAGGAAGGGGCAGGGAAATACCAAACACATTCAGAGTACGCCCTCAAATAGTGAATGAAATTTGAAATCAGTAGAATGGAAACATTTGGGATGAAGAATGGAAGAAAGTGAAACACAAAGGATGAGAGACTCATATTTCAGTGCTGGAAAAGTCATGATGAGCAGGATGGTCATTTTTACGTGTTTGTTATATCCACACTACGAAGCCAACCAAAACAGAAGGGGCTAAATACTGTACCACTGAACCCAACCCAATATTCCAAGGTTTATTGCCTTCAGCTCAGAACTGGGATAACCAAAATCAGATTTCAGAGCCAGCAGGGGCCAAAGAATTTCCCTGGGCATCACAACTTTGGCAACCAATATTGCAGAATGATAAAACAGGAACTTCAAGAGAACACGACATGGATGATTTCTAGACCTTCTTCCTCCCAGAACCTCATCCAATGCCTGCAGATTGCATGTCAGGCAATCACAGACTGCCCAAAAGTCTGACATGTTCCCTTTAGTGGCCTCTGACACCAGAGATTGTAGGTACAGACATATTTACACCATAGGATGCACCAGAGCCAAGCTGCATTAGCATATGGCAGCTAAGATTAATGTTTGGAAGTAGCCCAGTCTCTGAGTCAGACTGATCCTTTCCGTTCATAAACTTTAAAGTGCCAGGAAAAAAGTGAAAAAGTCCAATTAAAATAAATCCTGGCTAACTCCACTGCAGGCTTATCATCACAGCGTGAGCAGGACAGGATTTGGTTCTTTCTCCTGCGAGAAGCTTGAGCAAGAAACCATGAAGTGGCCTCAGCAGAGGCAGGGTGAAAGGAGTGTTCTTTGGCCAGGGAGAAGTCTGCAGACTCCTGGGCCTGTGTTCCTCTACAGGCTGGAAGAGTTTTCTGGAAGGGTTTATTTGTTGCTTTGGTTTAGTGATTTCTGATTTTGGATGCTGTCATTGAATCTTTTGCGACCATCCAGCTCCCCCAAGTACATCTCCTCTTAGCTTCTGCCTTAAGCTAAATTTATCCTCACCTCCAAATTCCTGCACAGGCCTGCCTACATGGGTGGTCTGTTTGTTCCCAGTTCCCTTCTGCTGGGCATTCCCTTCTCCAGCAGCTTCTCTCTCCACTCATTCATACCTTTCCATGCTCCCTTGCATGCTCTGTGTCTTACAGCACTCTCCTCACCCCCCATCTCAAGCCAACACCTTGAGACAGTCACCAGTCTGGAGTCTCTGTTTGGGCAAGTGGTGATTGCTGGAGCTGGCCCCAAGGATGGATGCTGGATTGGATCTCAAGGCATCTGAACTGGCCATCAAAACTAACTCCACTCCAAATCTGAGGCCAGGTACTGTTTACAAGGGCGTGAAGTTACAAGGGGGGATGGCTTCAAAGTGAAAGAGAGCAGAATTAGGTGGGATATTGGGAAGGAATTGTTCCCTGTGAGGGTGGCGAGGCCCTGGGATAGAATTCCCAGAGAAGCTGTGGCTGCCCCTGGATCCCTGGCAGTGCCCAAGGCCAGGCTATACATAGGGGCTCGGGGCAGTCTGGGATAGAGGAAGGTGTCCTACAGACAAAACAAGGCCAGAGACAATGATTTCTGCCTTAATTCATTAGAGGGTTAATAAAACATCTTTATAAAATATTTTTCTTTGGCCACACCCTGATTTCTGCAACAGATTCTTTAGCACTGACAAAACCTCCCCAATCCACTGACCACCACAGCAGTGCCAAGAGACTGAGTGAGAACAAGGAAAACACAAGTCTCATTTGCAGCAGAGGCAGCAATTAAAAATCCATATCCTTATTATGAAAAAGATGAAAAAAAAAAAAAGAAAAGGTATGTATTTCTTGTCAGTAATGTCCCATTGGGCTTACTCAGCTCCACAATATCTAGAGGAAATCACTGAGAACGCTGATAAGGCAGCACAGAGGACATGCCAAAAGCAAGTCAGGGAAATGCAGCTCAACATCTCACGCACAGGGCTGGCTCCAGAGGGCCAGAGGATGGGACAGAACCCACTAAGCTGCAGTAGCAGGACTGGCTGCCCACAGCAGGACTTGGCAAGTCTTCCAAGGAAACTTCCAGAGCCTTGTTTGAGAAATTCCTCCTTGTCAAGTTGTTTGGGTTCACTTGTTTGCTGCCTGAGGGCCTTTGTGATGTCCTGGTGCTGCTGGATCCTCCCATACTCGTTCTGGTGTAAAAATCTGCTTTCTGTGTGTTGGGAGAGCTCGACACAGACCTGACCTTGCACTTGGGTGCCTGAACTCTTCCACAGCTCACACCTGGGAAGAAGAGATGTCATTGTGGAGACCCATTCAGAGAGGTGATTCTGGATGCAGGCACAGCATCCCCATCCCTGCTGGGTGCCCACAGAGAGCCTGCCCGTGCAGCAGCTCTGGGAGAGATCCAGAACAGCACTCAGGCACCAAAGTGCAGCTCCTGCAGACTGCTGGCGCCTGTGCTGGTGAGAGCAACCCAGGCAAGCTGTGCCTGCCCTCCCCAGCCACGGCAGATGCTCTAAGTGCCCACGGCTCCTGGGGAGCGCTCCCGAGGCGCCGCCAGGTCTGGCGCCTTGCCGTGCCCCCCTGCTCCGGGTGGGCTCCTTTCCCTCCCTGCCTCCTCATCCAGAAATCAGCTGGGGCTTTGGTCAGGAAGACCTTCAGGAGGTGATTTCCCAGGCATGATGTAGCCAGCAGAAGGGAGCTCTCAGGAGTATTTAGGTATTTAACATCAGCGAGTCAGGGGCCCCTTCTCCAGAATCCAACAGTCACTGTTCCCAAGGTAAAAGCCCTAATCCAACACCAGAAATTCTGCACTTCTGCTTACACAGTGGCTCAGCCTTCAGAGCTGGGCAGAGCACATTTTTCTCCCCTCCCTTCATGCTCTCAAGTTTCTCACAGCTCCCTGTGTTCAAAGGCCCAGACCCATCTTCCAGGGAAGGGCTCTCCAGCACTGGGTGAGTATTTAAAGCAATATTTAAGGCTCATCTTCCAGGCATATTTTCACTGACAAGACTAATTTAATGTCGATGCCAAATGTGTTACCTAAGCCCAGAAGCAAACACTCTGTGGCCTGTATCAGTTTCACAGGGAGGTTTCAGAGGTCCCCTTCTCCTGAGTATTTCCCACTGGCTGATGTAGGAATCTCACCATCACTGTACAGGCTGTGGGCACTCAAGTCCTTCAAGTCCTGGTCCTGAGCTATTCCTCTCCAGTGTAAATTCAATAAATTCAAGGCATTTAACTCACTTGAGAGCATTACACCTTTGAGAATCAGGTTCTAATCCTCAACTCTCCCCTGCTGCTAATCCCAAATCTCCTTGAGATCTCAGTGTTCAAAGTCCTCTATCCAGCATTTCACCCTAGTTAACTGTTAACTTGCATCTCCCTTCAGCCATGACCTTTGGTCAGGTGTTTGCAGCCTCCTGAACTCCACTGAACACTCAGCACCACAGGTGTGCTGTACAAAGCATGAGGTAAGCCTGGGACAGGGGCTGCAACTTCCTTGTGGCGTTCATTTCCACAGTGGAAAAAGAAATAAAATACAAAAAAATGTCCTGCTCGCTGCGACTTTCCCATAGTAAATTCCTGGCACCCAAAACGTGCCAGGAAAACAGGCTTGAAAAAAGGCAGTTTGTATTAAAAGCAGGGTAAATTTTCTAGGGGCTTTAAGAGTGGCAGATTTCCCTTAGCATTTGCCCACTGTCCCAGGACAAGGGAGAGGCCATGTGGCTGCACAGATCCCCTTCTCCACACTCATCCACATCAGCTGTACCCATCCCTGTGACTGAATAATAATCAGATTATTCCTTCTGCCTATTGAGCAGGAAGAAGAGAGTTGGTTGTTATGTCTTCTTAAGGAAAAAGCTTAGCTATTCAATAAAGAAGGAACATACACAGTAAATTCAGTAGACACTCATTTATTCTACTGTATATTTTAAATCCAATCTCACAAAAATAGATGGGCAGCATTACATATGTGGTACTGATAAACAAACTACACTGCAACAAGACTTTAAGACAACATTGAAAGCTTGCTTTTTGTTGTCTGGAATTTGGGAAGTACTGCCAACACGTTGCTTACCCAAATCCTAAGAGGAAGGGCTGAACTTTCATTGCTGATTATACTTAGCACAGCACTTGTATTTGAATTCTTCACCTCCACGCGCATCCTGTTCCTGCAGCAAGATTTCCTCACACGCTGTTATTTATATTTTGAAAACGCTTTATAACATTTTTTTTTTCTCTTCATTCTCTGCAATGTTTTTTCCTTTTCCTGAACTGCAGTTGTGCTCAGGGCTCCAGGACACACCCTGCAGAAACACAACACATAATCGGGGGCACACGCCCTGCAGAGCAATGCGCTCACCCCGATTCCCAGCCCACCCCGCCACACCAAAATGTGAATAAAAGCACCGAGGGAAATGGCTTGGGGTGGGTCCTGCCACACAACAGCCCAAACAAAAGCTACGGGGCAGCTTTTGGTTGTTTTTACACACCTCTGCAGCAGAAGGGGCAGAAGTGAATAAGCACTGCACCTTCCTAAGAGTCACTGCATTCCCCATTGATGAACGGAGCTGATTGACCCAAGGGATGAGTGTGTGTGCCCAGCTTTACCTTTGGCAAACAACGCTGCTCACGACCCAGTCACAGCTCCCAGTGCAAGAGCTGGGGCAGGAGCCAGAGGCTAAAATAAAACTCAGCCGTGTGTAAGGAATCCCAAAGAGAACAGAAAAGGAAATCGTATCTGTGAGTGTTACAGGATGTTAGATCACCCCGAGCTGTGCTGAACAGGTAAGGACTGAGGTTACACATCTCTGGGAAAGAGAAAACTTTGAGATTACAAAACTGAGATAAGTAAAATTCATGGAATATGCTGAGTTGGAAGGGATGGTCCAAGTCCAGCTCCTGGTCCTGCACAGATCCCCCAAAATCCCACCCTGGGCATCCCTGGATAGGTGTCCAAACTCTCCTGAAGCTCTGGCATTCCCTGGGGAGCCTG
>JAOTBB010018752.1:0-24861 GCA_025629985.1 Chamaetylas fuelleborni | reverse complement strand
GTTGGGATTGTTCTTTGTAATACTGTATTTCTATTTTAATTTTCCTAGTAAAGAACTGTTATTCCTAATTCCCATATGTTTGCCTGAGAGTCCCTTAATTTCAAAATTATAATAATAATTTAGAGGAAAGGGGTTTACATTCTCCGTTTCAAAGAGAAGCTTCTGCCTTTTTTGGCAGGCACCTGTCCTAAAAACCAGGACAGATTTTGGTGCCCAACGTAGGGCATGAGGGCACTGAGAGATAAAAGGAATACCAATTCTTGAATAACCTAATTTTTGTGTGCTGGATATAGCAACCTCATTAGGTGGCATCATGTGGTCTAGCTTACCCTGGTTCGAGTGGCACGTAGTTGTGGCTCTATTTCTCCCTTTTGCAGGCCCTTATCTAAATATGGGCCCTATAACTAAGGCTACTGTGTCTGTTATCCAGTTTGCTTTCTGGCTCAATAAGGTGAGGAATTAGTGGATTTTTAACTTCCTTTGGAAGGCGGGTACATGGATTCAGGCCTATCACACACTAACTGTATGTTTTTGGGGTTACTTTAGTAACAGCAGTTACTGTGAGGGAATGACACCAGGGCAAATTTCTCCCAACCCTTCACCCAGTGTTTTGGGTCTATCCCACCAGTTTTTGAAGGGTTTAAATCTCCTCTGAATGCTAATGATATCATACAGTGGCTGGTATTGGCTGTTCTGCTTGGCATTCAGATATAAGATGATGCTGGCTTGAATAACAACCCTAATACCTACCCAAGGATATAGGGATGCTGCCCCATAGCCTGACAGTGCCCCAGAGATTAGGGATGCTGCCCCGGAGCCTGATCCTGCTCCACAAGCAGTACTGGACGAATCAAGATGCTATGATACCCATTCACAAGATGATTCATGAGCTGGAGAGCCAAGGGATGGTCACAGGAATAGTTGGAAATTCAGAAAAAATCGTGGGTAATTCCAAGGAATTTTAGGTAATTCCCATGAACTTTTTGGCAATTCTGAGGGAATTTTGGGAAATTTTCAGGAATTGTGGGTAATACCCAGGGAATTGTGGGTAATTTCCCGGATATTTGGGATATTTCCCAGGAATTCTGTGTAATACGCCAGGGATTGTAGGTACTTCCCAGGAATTGTGGGTAATTCCGACAGAATTGTGGGTAATTCGAAGGCAATTGTGGGAAATTCCCAGGAACTGAGAATAATTCCCCTGGAATTTTTGGTAATTCCCTGGCAATTGTGGGTAATTTCCCGGGAATTGTACCTAATTCCCAAGAATTGTGGGTAATTCCCAGGAATTGTGGGTAATTCCCAAAAAATGTGGGGAATTCGCAAGAATGGTGGGAAATTCTCCGGGAACTGTGGGTAATTCCCAGGGAATTGTGGGTAAATCCCAGGGAATTTTGGATATTTCACAAGGAATTGAGAGTAATTTCCAGGATTTGTAGAAAATTCGTAGGGAATTGTGGGTAAATCTGAGGAATTTTGGGTAATTCCCATAGAATTGTGGGCAATTCCCAGGGAATTGTGGGTAATTCCTAGGACATTGTAGATAATTCTCATGGAATGGTGGGTAATTCCCTGGGAATTGAGGATAATTCTAAAGAATGGTGAGTAATTCCTAGGAATTGTGGGTAATTCCACGGGAATTGAAGGTGATTTCCAGGAATTGTGGATAATTCTGAAAGAATTTTGGGTAAATCCCAGGAATTGTGGGTAATTCCCAGGAATTGTGGGTTATACCCAGGGAATTGTGGCTAATTCCCATAAAATTGGGGATAACTGCCAGGGTATTGTGGGTAATTCACAGATGATTGTTGGAAATGCCAAGAAATTATGAGTAATTCCCAGGGAATTGTAGGCAATTCTTAAGAAATAGTGGGCAATTCCCAAGTACTGTGGGTAATTCTCAGGGAATTTTGGGTAATTCCCAGGAATTGTGGGTAATTCCCTGGGAATTGAGGGTAATTCCCCAGAATTGTGGGTAATTCCCAAGACTTATGGGTTACTCCCAGGAAATTGTGGGTAATTCCTAGGAATGGTGGGCAATTTTAAGGGAACTGTAAATAATTAACAGGGAATTGTAGGTAATTACCAGGGAATTAAGGGTAATTCCCAGGAATTTTTGATAATTCCCTTGAATTCTGGGTAATTCCTCTGAAATTGTGGGTAATTCCCAGGAATTGTGAACAATTCCCGGAGAATTGTGGGTAATTCCCTGGGAATTATAAGTAAGTCTCAGGAATTTTCTGTTATTCCCAAGGAATTTTGGATAATTCCCATGAGGTGAGGCTAATTTGCAGGAAATTTTGGGTAATTCCCAGGGAATTGTGCGTAATTCCCAAATAATTGTGGATAATCTCCCAGGAATTTTGGGTAATTCCCCATAAATTGTGAGTAAATCACAAGGAATTGTGGGTAATACCCAAGAAATTGTGGGTAATTCCCAGGAATTCCGGGTAATTGCCGAGAATTGTGCGTGATTCCCAGGACGTTGTGAGTAACTCCAAGGGAATAGTGGGTAATTTTCAGGATTTGTGGGTAATACCCAGGAAAGGGTGGGTAATTCCCAAAAATTGTGAATAATGGTGAGTAATTCACAGGGAATTCGGAATAATTACCAAAGAATTGTGGGTCATTCCCAGAAAAAGTTTGTAATTCCCAGAGAACTGTGGGTAATTCCAAGGAGTTCTGGGTAATTCCCATGGAATTGTGGACAATTCCCTGGAATTATGGGTCATTCCCAGGAAGTGTGCAATTCCTAAGAATAGTGGGTA
Source organism: Chamaetylas fuelleborni (assembly GCA_025629985.1). NCBI lineage: Eukaryota > Metazoa > Chordata > Aves > Passeriformes > Muscicapidae > Chamaetylas > Chamaetylas fuelleborni. The sequence goes on along the minus strand of JAOTBB010018752.1, from coordinate 22,093 downwards.
ATTGTCCAGGAATTTTTGGTAGCTCCCAGCAATTGTGGGAAATTCCCGAGAATTGTGCATAATTCCCAAGGAATTGTGGGTAATCTTAAGGGAATTGTGGGTAATTTCCAGGAAATTGTGGGCAATTCCCAGGAATTGTGGGAAAATCTCAGGGAACTGGTGGTAATTCCGAGAGAATTATGGGTAAATCCCAAAAATTGCGAGTAATTCTCTGGAAGTGTGGAAAATTCCCAGGGAATTGTGGGTAATTCCGAGGTTTTGTGCGTAATTCCCGGGGACATGTGGGCAATTCCCATGGATTTGTGGGTAATTCCCAGGGAATTCTGGGTAATTCCCATGGAATTGTGGGTAATTATGAGGAATTGTGGCTAATTCCAAAGGAATGGTGGGTAATTTCAAGGAATTTTGGGTAATTACCAGGAAAATGTGGGTAATTTCTAGGAATGGTGTCTAACTCTCATAGAACTCTAGGTAATTCCCAAAGAATTGTGGGTAATTCTAAGGGAATTGTGGGTAATTCCCAAGAAATTATAGTAATTCCCAGTGAATTCTGGGTAATTCCCTTAATATTGTGGGTAATTCCCTGGATTTGTGGGTAATTTGCAGGGAATTGTGGGTAATTCCCAGGGAATTGTGCGTAATTCCCAGGAGTTGTGGGTAATTCCCCAGGAAATGTGGGTAATTCCCAAGGGATTATGGGTAATTCCTAGGAATAGTGGGCAATTCCCAGGAAATGCGGGTAATTGCCCCAAAATTGTTGGTAATTACCAGGAAGAGTGGGTAATTCCCGGGGTATGGTAGATAATTTCCCGGGAATTGTGGGTAATTCCCAGGCATTGTGGAATATTCTCAGGAAACCGGAGGAAATTCCAAGGAATTGTGGGTAATTCCCAGGGAATTGTGGGTAATTCCTAGGAATTCTGGGTAATTCCCAAGGACTTCTGAATAATTCCCAGGAAATTCTGGGAAATTCCCCATATATAGTGGGTAATTCCCAGGAATAGTGGTTGATTCAAAGGGAATTGTGGGTAATTCCCAGGAATTGTGGAAAGTTCCCCGGGAATTGTGGGTAATTTTATGGGAATTGTGAGTGCAATTGTGCGTAATTCCCAGGAATTTTGTGCAATTCCCAGAAATTGTGGGCAATTCCCAGGGAATTGTGGGTAATTCCCAGGAAATGTGTGTAATTCCTAGGGAATTATAAACAATCATCAGGACTTGTGGGTAATTTAGAAAAAAATGTGGGTAATTCTCCGGGAATTGTGGGTAATTCCCTGGCAATTGTAGGTAATTCCCCGGGAATTATGCCCAATTCCCAAGAATTGTTGGTAATTTCTACTAAATTGTGGGTAATTCCCAGGAAATTTGTGTCAATCCCAGAGAATTGTCGTTCATTCCAAGGAATAGTGAAAATTCCCATGGAATTTTGGTCATTCCTGAGAATTGTGGGTAATTGCCAGGGAGTTATGGGTAATTCCCAGGAATTGCGGGTAATTTCCAGTAATTTTGTGTAATTCCTGAGAATTGTGGATAATTCCCAGGAATTGTAGGTAATTCCCAAGGAATTGTGGGTTATTCCAAGAAAATGTGGGAATTCTATGGGCATTGTGGGTAATTCCCATAAAATTAAGGGTAATTCCCAGGGAATTGTGGGTAATTCGCAGGAATGGTGGAAAATTCTCAGGGAACTGTGGATAATTCCCCGGGAATTGTGGGTAAATCCCAGGAATTGTGGATAATGTACAGGCAATAGTGGGTAATTCCCAGGGATTGTAATTCAGAAAATATTGTGATTAATTCCAAGGAATTGTGGGTAATTTCCACAAAATTGTGGGTGATTCCCTAGGAATCGTGGATAATTCCCAGAGAAATGGTGGCTAATTGCCAAATAATTGTGGGTAATTCCCAGGAATTGACGGTAATTCCCAGGAATTCCGGATAATTCCACTAAAATTGTGGGTAATTCCCAAGGAATTGTGGGTAATTCCCAGGGAATTGTAGGTAATTCCCGGGAATTGTGGAAAATTCCCCGGGAATTGTGGTTAATTCCCACAGAATATGGGTAATTCCCAGGAATTCTGGAAAAATCCCCGGGAATTGTGGGAAATTCCCATGGAATTCTTGGTAATTCCCATGGAAGTGTGGATAATTCCCAGGAATTCTGGGTAATTCCCCAAAAATTGTTGGTAATTCCCAGGAATTTTGGAAAATTCCCTGGCAATTGTGGGTAATTCCCTGACAACCATGGCTATTTCACAAGGAATTGTTTGTAATTCCCAGGACTATTGGGTAATTCCCAGGAATTGTGAGTAATTCCCAGGGAATTGTGGGTAATTCCCCGAAATCGTGGGTAATTCCTAGGGAATTGTAGGTTATTCCCAGGAATTGTGGAAAATTCCTTGGGAATGTGGGTGATTCCCATAGAATTGTGGGTAATTCCCAGTAATGTGAGTAATTCCCAGAGAATTCAGGGAAATTCTCAGGAATTATGGGAATTTCAAAAAGAATTGTGGGTAATTCCCTGGAAATTGTAGGCATTTACCTGGCAATTTTGGCTAACTCCCAGGGAAATGTGGGCAATTCCCAGGAATTGTAGGTAGTTCCCTTGATTCCCGGGCAATTCCCCTTAAATTGTAGTTAACTCCCAGGATTTGATGGTAATTCCCATGTAATTGTGAGTCATTCCCTGGGATTTGTGGGTAATTCACTGGCAATTGTGGCTAATTCACAGGGAATTGTGGGTAATTCCAAGGATCTGTGCTTAATTTCCAGGAATTCTGTGTAATTCCCAGGAAATGTGAGAAATTCCACAGGAATTGTGGTTAATTCCCAGGGATTTATGGGTAATTCCCAGGAATAGTGGGTAATTCCTAGGGAATTGTAGATAATTCCCAAGATTTCTGGAGAAATACTCGGGAATTGTGGGTAATTCCCGGGGAATTTTGGGTAATTTCATGACAATTGTGGGTAAATCTCAGAAAGTGTGTGTAATTCCCATGGAATTCTGGGTAATTCCTAGGAATTGTGGGTAATTCCCCGAAAAGGTTGGGTAATTCCACAGGAATTGTAAGTAATTCCCAGGGAAGAGTGGGTAATTTTCAGAGAATTGTGGTCAATTCCCAGGAATTGTAAGACATTCCTAGCTAATTTTGCGTAATTCTGACTAATTTTGGGTTATACCCAGGGAATTGTTTTTAATTCTCCTGGAATTGTGCGAAATTTTCAGGAAATTGTGGGTAATTCCCTGGGAATTGTGGGTAATTACCTGGATATTTTGGCTAATTCCCGGGGAATTGTGTGTAATTCCCAGGAATTGTAGGTAATTCTCAGGTATTACAGGCAATTCCCGTTGAATTCTGTGTAATTCCCAGGAACTGTAGGTAATTCCCAGGGAACTGTGGGTAATTCCCCGGGAATCGTGGGCAATTCCCAGGAATTGTGTGTAATTCCCATGGAATTGTGGGTAATTCCCAGGAATTTTGGAATATTCCCAGGCAATTGTGTGCAAGTCCCAGGAATCGTGGCAATCGTGGCTAATTCTCAGGGAATTATATGCAATTCCCAGGAATTGTGGGTAATACCCAGGAATTCTGGGTAATTCCCTGGCAATTCTGCGTAATTTGAAGGGAACTGCGAGTAATTCCTAGAAAATGCTTGTAATTCCCTGGAAATTGTGGGTAATTCTCATGTATTGTGGGTAATTCAGAAAAAAATGTGGGTAATTCCAAGGAATTGTGGGTAATTCCTATGGGATTGTGGGTAATTCCCTGGCAATTGCAATCAATTCCCTGGCAATTGTGATTAATTCCCAAGGAAATGAGGGCAATTCCCATGACTTGTGGATAATTCCCTGGATTTCTGGGCAAATTCCCAAAAATTGTGGGTAATTCCCCCAGAATTGTGGGTAGTTCCCCAGGAATTGTGTGTAATTCCCAGGAATTGTGGAAAATTCCAAGGGAATTGTGGGTACTTCTCAGGGAATTGTGGGAAATTTCCAGGAATTGTAGGTAGTTCCCTGGGAGTTGTGGGTAGTTCCAAGGGAATTGCGGGTAATTTCAAGGAATACTGGGTATTTCCCAGGCAATTGTGGGTAATTCCCATAAAGGATTTGTAATTTCCAGGGAATTGTGTGCAAATCTCAGGTATTGTGGGTAATACAGAAAAAATTGTGGGTAATTCGAAGGAATAGTCGGCAATTCCCATGGAATTTTGGGTAATTCTATGGAAATAATGGGAAATTCCCAGGAATTGTGGGGAATTCTGAGGGAATTCTGGGTAATTTCCAGGCTATTGTGGGTAATTACCAGGAATGGTGGAAAATTCCAAAGGAACTGTGTTCAATACACTGGAAAATTTGGGTAATTCCAAGGAATTGTGGGTAATTCCAAAGTAATTGTAGGTAATTCCCAGAAAATTGTGGGTAATTCCCTAGGAATCCTGGGTTATTCCTGGGAATTTTGTGTAATTCCTTGGAATTGTGGGGAATTTCCAGAAATTGTGGAAAATTCCCAGGGAATTGTGATTAATTCCCTGGGAATTGTGCGTCAGATCCTGGCAATTGATGCTAATTCCCAGGGAATTGTGGGCAATTCCCAGGAATTGTGGGTAATCCCCAGGGAATTTTGGGTAATTCCCAGGGAGCTGTGGGTAAGTCCCTGGAAATTGTGGGTAATTCCCAGGAATTGTGTGTAATTCCCACAGAATTTTGGTAATTCCTAGGAATTTTGGAATATTTCCAAGTAATTGAGGGCAATTCCCTGGGAATTGTGGGTAATGCCCCGGCAATTATGGCTAATTCCCAGGGAATTATGGGCAATTCCCAGGAATTTCGGGTAATTCCCTGGGAATTGTGTGTATTTTCAAGGGAATTGCGGGTAATTCCCAGGACTGGTGGGTAATTCCAATTGAAATGTGCGTAATGACGAGGAATTGTGTGTAATTCCCAAAAATTCGGGGTAATTTCCCGGGAATTGAGTGTAATTCCCAGGAATGGTGGGAAATTCCCTGGGAATTGTGGGTAATACCCAGGGAATTGTTGGTAATTCCCAGGAAATATGTGTAATTTTCGGGGAATTTTTGGTAATTACCATGGAAGTGTGGGCAATTCCCAGGAATTCTGGGTAATTCACATTAAATTGGGGGTAATTCCCAGGAATTGTGCAAAATTCCTTGGGAATTGCGGGTAATTCCCTGACAATTGTGGGTAATTCCCCGGGAAATGTGCCGAATTCCCAGGAATTGTGGATTATTCCCAGGGAATTGCGAGTAATTCCCATAAAAGATGTATAATTCCCAGGGAATTGTGTGTAATTCTCCGGAATTGTAGGTAATTCAGAAGAAATTGCGGGTAATTAGAACGAATAGTCGGCAATTCCCATGGAATTGTCGGTAATTCCCCGGGAATTGTGGGTAATTCCCTGGGAATAATGGGTAATTCCCAGGAATTGTAGGGAATTGCCTGGGAATTGTGGGTAATTCCCCGGTAATTGAGGGTAATTCCCAGGAATAGTGAGTAATTCTCACAATTGTGGGTAATTCCTGAGAATTGCGGGTAATTCTTAGGGAATTGTGAGTAATTTCTGGGGTATTGTATGTGATTCCCGTTCAATTGTGGGTAATACCCTGGAACTGTGGGTAATTCCCTGGGAATTTTGGGTAATTCCCTGGAAATTTTGGTAATTCCCAGGGAATTTTGGGTAATTCCAAGGAATGGTGAAAAATTCCCTAGGAACTCTGGGTAATTCCCTGGAAATTTTGGGTAATTCCAAGGAATTTTGGGTAATTCCAATAAAATTGTGGGTAATTCCCAGAAAATTTGTGGGTAATTCCGCAGGAAACTCTGGGTAATTCCCAGGAATTTTGTGTAATTCAAACGGAATTGTGGGTAATTCCCAGGAATTGTGGGTAATTTGCAGGGAATTGTGATTAATTCCCTAGGAATTGTGGGTAATCCCCCTGTAATTGAGTCTAATTCTCCGGGAATTGTGGGTAATTCCCAAAAATTTTGCATAACCCCAAAGGAATTTTGGGTAATTCCCAGGAATTGTGGGTAATTCCCATGGGATTGTGGGTAATTCCCAGGAATTGTGGGCAATTTCCATGGAATTGAGGATCATTCCTTGAAATTGTGTGTAATACCCCGGTAATTGAGGGTAATTCCCAGGAATAGTGGGCAATTCTCAGGTATTGCGGGTAATTCCCGAGAATTGTGGATAATTCCCAGGGAATTGTGGGTGATTTCCGTTGAATTGTGGGTAATTCCCAGTAACTGTGGGTAATTCCCGTTGAATTGTAGGTAAATCTTAGGGAATTTTGGGCAATTCCTAGAAACTGTGGATAATTCCCAGGGAATTTTGGGTATTGGCCAGGAATGCTGGGAAATTCTCAGGAAACTGCAGGTAATTCCCAGCGAATTGTGGGTAAATCCCAGGAATTGTGGGTATTTCGCATGGAATTGTGAGTAATTCCAAGCGAATTGTGGAGAATTTTTCAGAAACTGTGGGTATTTCCCAGGAATTGTGGGTAATTCCCAGGGAATTGGGGGTAATTCCCTGGAATCTTTGGAAATTCTCAGGGAACTTTGAGCAATTCCCAGGAAATTGTGGAAAAATCCCAGAAATTGTGAGTAATTCTCAGGGAATTGTGGGTGATTCCCAGAAATTGTGGAAAACTCCCATTAAATTTTGGGTAATTCCGAGGATTTGTGGTTAATTCAAAGGGAATTGTGAGTAATTCCCTGGGAATTTTGGGCAATTCCCAGGGAATGATGCGAAATTTGCAGGGAATTCTGGGTAATTCCGTGGGAATTGTGGGAAATATCCTGAAAATTGTGGATAATTCTCCAGAAAATGTTGGTAATTCCCAGGGAATTGTGGATTATTCTTAGGGAATTGCGGTTAAGTCCCCGGGAATTGTAGGCAGTTCCCCGGGAATTGTGGGTAATTCCCCAGAATTGTTTGGTAAATCCCAGGAATTGTGGGTAATTCTCAGAGTATTTTGGATAATTCCCCGGGAATTGAGAGTGACTCTCAGGAACTGTGGGTTATTCCCAAGGAACTGTGGGTAATTCCTGGGAATTGTGGTTAATTCCCAGGGAATTGTGGCTAATTCCCAGGTTACTGTGGGGTATTGTAAGGGAATTGTGGGTACTTCCCAGAAATTGTGGGTAATACCCAGGGATTTGTGTGTAATTCGCAGGGAATTCTAGGTAACTCACAGGGAACTGTGGGTAATTGCCATGGACTGGTGGGTAATTCCCAGGAATTGCGGGTAATTCCCAGGAATGGTTCATAATTGCTGGGGAATTGTGTTTAATTCCCGGTAATCATGGGTAATTTCCCAGGAATGATACGTATATCTCAGGTAATTGTGTGTAATTCCCAGAAATTGAGGGTAACCCTCAGGAATTCTGGTTAACTCCCAAGTAATTGTGGATAATTCCCACAAAATTGTGGGTAATTCCCCGGGAATTGTTGTGCAATTACAAGGAATTGTGTGTAATTCCAAGTGAATTGTGAGTATTATGCAGAAAATTGTGGGTAATTGCCAGGAATTGTGGATAATTCCCAGGGAATTGTGAGTAATTCCCAGATATTGTGGGTAATAACCCAGGAATTGGGAGTAATTCCAAGGTATTGCGGGTAATTCCCAGGAATTGTGGGTAATTCCCAGGGAATTGTGTGTAATTCCCAGGAATTGTGGGTATTTCCCAGGAATTTTCGGTAATACCCAAAAAATCGTGCTTAATTCCCAGGAACTGTGGGGAATTCTAAGGTAATATTGGGTAATTCCCACAAAATTGTGGGTGCTTGACAAGGAATTGAGTTTATTCCAAATAATTGTGGGTAGTTCCCAGGAAATTGTGGGTAAATCCCCAGAAATTGTGAGTAATTCCCTCAAATTCTGGGGAGATCTCAGGGAATTAAGGGTAATTCCCCGGGAATTGAGGGTAACTCCCGGGTAATTGTGGGTAATTCTTGAGTGATTGTGGATAATTCTCAGAAATAGTGGGTAATTCCCAGGGAATTGTTGGTATTTTCCAGTAATTGTGGGTAATTCCAAGGATTTGTGGGGGATACCAAGGAATTGTGGGCAATTCTCAGGAAATTCTGGGTAATTCCCCAGTAACTGAGGGTAACTCGCAGGTATTGTGGCTAATTCGCAAGTAATTGTGGGTAATTCCCAGGAATTTTGGAAATTCCCTGGGAATTCTTGGTAATTTCCTGGGAATTTTGCAAATCCCAAGGAATTGTGGGTAATTCCCAGGATTTGTGGGAAATTCCCAAGGGATCATGCCAAATTCCCATGAATTGTGGGCAATTCCAGGGAATTGTGGCTAATCACCAGTAACTGTGGGGAAATCTAAGGGAATTCTGGGTAACTCCCAGGGAATTGAGGGGAATTCCAAGGAATTGTGGGTAATTCCCATGTAATTCTGAATAATCCCCCTAAAATTGTGGTTAATTCCCAAGGAATTTTGGGTGATTCCCAGGAATTGTGGGTAATTCCCAGAGAATGGAGTGTAATTCCCCGGAACTGTGGGTAATTCCCAGGTAATTGTGGGTAATTCCCAGTAATTGTGGGCAATTCCAAGGAATTGTGGGTAATTCCAAGGGAATTCTGGGTAATTCCCAGAAATTTTGGGTAATTCCCTGGAATTGTGTGTAATTGCCAGGGAATTTGGGGTAATTCCCAGGAATTGTATGTAATCCCCCAGGAATGGCAGGTATTTCCTTGGGAATTGTGGGTTATTCCCAGGAATTGTGGGTAATTCTCAGGGAATTGTGGATAATTCTCAGGGAATTGTGGGTAATTCCCTGGAACTGAGGGTAACTTTCAGGAATTGTGGTTAATTCCCAAGTAATTGTGAGTAATTCCCAGGAATTTTGGGTAATTCCCCAGGAATTGTGGGAAATTCCAAGGAATTCTGGGTAATTCTTGAGAACTGTGGGCAAATCCCAGGTAATTGTGGATTATCCCCCACGAATTTTGAGTAATTCCCAGGGAATCCTTTGTAATTCACAAGGAATTCTGCATAATTCCCTGAGAATTGTAGGTAATTCCCAGGAATTGTGGGCAATTACCAGGAACTGTGGATAATTCCCAGGAAATTCTGGGAAGTTCTAAGGGAATAGTGGGTAATTCCCCGGGAGTGGTGCGTATTTCCCCGAGAATTGTGGGTAATTTCCTGGAATTGTGACTTATTCTCAGGGAATTGTGGGTAATTCCCCAGAATGATGGGTAATTCCCCAGGAATGGTGGGTAATTTTCCAGGAATTGTTAGTAATTCCCCGGGAATTGAGGATAATTCTCAGGGAATTGTGGGTAATTCCCTGGGAGCTGAGGGTAACTTTCAGGAATTATGGTTAATTCCCAAGTAATTGTGAGTAATTCCCAGGAATTTTGGGTAATTCCCTGGAATTGTTGGTAATTTCCCAGGAATTGCGGGAAATTCCTAGGAATTCTGTGTAGTTCTCGAGAATTGTGGGCAAATCCCAGGTAATTGTGGATTATCCCCCACGAATTTTGGATAATTCTCCAGGAATCCTTGGCAATTCACAAGGAATTCTGCATAATTCCTGGAGAATTGTGGGTAATTCCCAGGAATTGTGGGTAATTACCAGGAATTGTGGATAATTCCCAGGAAATTCTGGGAAATTCTAAGGGAATAGTGGGTAATTCCCCGGGAGTGGTGGGTATTTCCCCGAGAATTGTGGGTAATTCTCAGGGAATTTTGGGTAATTCCCTGGGAATTCTGGGTAATTCTCAGGGAATTGTGGGTAGTTTTCTGGGAACTGAGGGCAACTCTCAGGAGCTGTGGTTAATTCCCAAGTAATTTTAGGTAATTCTCAGGGATTGTGGGTAATTCCTCAGGAATTCTGGGCAATTCCCAGGGAATTGTGCGTAATTCCCAGGAATTGTGGGTAATTCCCTGGGAATTGTGGGTAATTCACAAGGTATTCTGCATAGTTTCATGGGAATTAAGAGTTATTCGCAGGAATTATGGGTAATTCCTAGGGAATTGTGGATAATTCCCTGGAATCGTGGGTATTTCCCAGGAATTGTGGACAATTTCCAGTAAATTTTGGGTAAATCCTAGGAATTGCAGGTAATTCCTCGGAAATTGTGGGTAATTCCCTGGAATTGTGGTGAATTCCTATGGAATTGTCGGAACTTCCGTGGAATTGTGGATATTTCCCAGGGAATAGTGGGTAATTCCCAAGGAATGGTGGGTATTTCCCAGGAATTGTGGGTAATTCCCGAGGAGTTGTGGGCAATTCTTTGGAATTGTGCATAATTCCTGGGGAACTGAGGCTAATTCCCAGGATCTGTGGGGTATTTTAAGGAAGTTTTGGGTAATTCCTGGGGATTGTGGGTAATTCCCAGGGAATTGTGGGTAATTTGCAGGGAATTGTGGGTAATTCCAAGGAATTGAGAGTAATTCCCAGGGAACTGTGCGTATTTCCCTGGGAATGGTGGGTAACTCCACAGGAATTGTGGGTAAATCTCACAAATTGTGGGTAATTCCCCGAGAATTGTGTGTAATTCTCAGAGTATTGTGTGCAATTCCCCATGAATTGAGGGTAATTCTCAGGAAACGTGGGTAATTCCCAGGGAATTGTGGCTAATTCCCTGGAACTGTTGGGAATTCTGAAAGAATTGTGGGTAATTCCCAGATATTGTGAGTAATTCCTGGAGAATTGAGGGTAATTCCCAGAAATTGTGAGTAATACCCAGGAATTGTGTGTAATTCCCACGGCATTTTGAGTAATTCCCAGGGAAGAGAGGGAAATTCCCAGGTTATTGTTAGTAGATCCCATGTTATTGTGGGTAATTCTCAGGAACCGTGTGTAATTTCATGGGATTTGTGGGTAATTCCCAGAGAATTGTGGTCAATTCCATGGAATTGTGGGTAATTCCCAGGGAATTTGGTGTGATTTCCAGGAATGTTGGGATATTTTCAGGGAACTGAGGGTAATTCTCTGGGAATTTTGAGTAAATCTCAGGAATTGTGGGTAATTCCCAGGGAATTGCGGGTAATTCCCAGGAATTTTGGGCCATTTCCTGGGTATTGTTGGTAATTCCCAGAAAATTGCGGGTATTTTCCAGTAATTTTGGATAATCCCTGAGGAATTGTGGGTAGTTCCCTGGGTATTGTTGGTAATTCCTAGGAACCATGGGGAATTCAAAGGGAATTGTGGGTAACTCCCCAGGAACTGAGGGCAATTCCTAAGGAATTGTGGCGAATTCCAAGGAATTGTGGGTAATACCCCGGGAATTGTGGGAAATTCCGAGGTAATTGTGTGTATTTCCCAGAATTGTGGGTAATTCCCAGGGAATTTTGGGTAATTCCCAAGAACTATGGGGACTTCAAAGGGAATTGTGGGTAATTCCCCAAGAATTGTGGGTAATTCCCAGGAATTGTGGGTCAGTTCCTGGGTATTTTAGGTAATTCCCAGATAATTGTGCATATTTCCCAGGGATTGTGGGTAATTACCAGAAACTGAGGGTAATTCCCTGTGAATTGTTACTAATTCCCATGAACTGGAGGGAATTCTAAGGGAATTGTGGGTAATTCCCCGGGAATTGCAAGTAATTCCGAGGAATTGTGAGCCATTTCCTGGGTATTTTGGGCAATTCCCATAGAACTGAGAGTATTTCCCAGGAGTTGTGGAAAATTCGATATTCCCAGGAACTGTGGGGGATTCAAAGGCAATTGCAGGTAATTCCCAGGAATTGTGCATATTTCCCAGGGAATAGTGTGTAATTTCCAGAGAATTGTGGGTATTTCCCTGCAATTGCAGGTCACTCCCAAGGTATTGTGGGTTATTCCCAGGAATTGTGGGTAATTCCCAAGAAATTGTTGGAAAGTCCCAAAAACTGTGGAGAATTCTAAGGGGTTTGTGGATAATTCCCAGGGAATTGTGGGTAATTCTAAGAAATTGTGGGTAATTCCCCTGGAATGGTTGGTAATTCTCTGGGAATTGTTGGTTATTCCCAGGAATTGTGGGTAATTTCTTGGGAATTGAGGGCAACTCCCAGGAGTTGTGGTTAATTCCCAAGTAATTGTGAATAATTCTCAGGAATTGTGTGTAATTCCCACGGAATTGTGTGTAAATCCCTGGGAATTGTGGGTAATTCCCAGGAATTTTGGGTAATTCCCTGGGAATTGTGGGTCATTCACAGGGAATTGTTGGTAATTCCCCAGGAAGTGAGGGAAACTCCCAGGAATTATGGTTAATTCCCAAGTGAGTGTGAATAATTTTCAGGAATTGTGGTTTATTCCGAGGGAATTGTGGGTAGTTCTCAGGAATTGTGGGTAATTCCCAAGGAATTGAGGGAAATTCTCTGGGAAATTAGGGTAATTCCCAGGGAATTGTGGGTAATTCCCAGGAATTGTGGGTAATTCCAGGGAATTGTTGGTAATTCCCAAGGAACTGTGGATAATTCCAATGTAATTGTTGATAATCCCCCCGTAATTATGTGAAATTCCCAGGGAATTGTGTGTAATTCCCAGGAATTGTGGGCAATTCGCAGAGAATTGTGGGTAATTCCCAGAGAATTGTGTGCAATTCCCAGCTAAATAGTGGGAATTTCCCAGAATTGCAAGTAATTCCCAAGGAATTGGGGTTAATTCCAAAGATTTCTGGGTAATTCCCTGGAATTGTGGGTAATTCTGAGAGAATTGCTGGTAATTCCCCGGTAACTGAGGGTAAATCTCAGGAATTGTGGGAAATTCCCTTGCAATTGAGGGTAATTCTGAGACATAGCACGTAATTCCCACTGAATTGTGGGTATTTCCCAGGAAATGTGGGTAAATCCCAAAGAATTGTGGGTAATTCGCAGGAATTGTGCATTTTAGGGAATTGTGGGTAATCCCCAGGGAATTGTGGGTTAATCCCAAAAATTGTTGCTAACTCCCAAGGCATTGTGGGCAATTCCCAGGAAGTGTGGGGAATTTGAAGGGAATTGTTGCTATTTCCCAGGGAATTGGGGGTAATTCACAGGGAATTATGGATAATTCCCAGGAATTGCGGGTAATTCCGAGGGAATTGTGGGTAATTCCCAAGGAATAGTGGATAATTTCTTGGAAATTGTAGGTTATTCCCACTTTTTTTTGATAATTCCCCGGGAATTGTGGATAATTCTCAGGAATTGTAAGTAATTCCCAGGAATGGTGGGAAATTCTCAGCGAACTGTGGGTAATTCTCAGGGAATTGTGGGTAAATCCCAGGAATTGTGGGCAGTTCCCAGACATAATGGGGAATTCCCACGGAATTGTGGATAATTCTCATGGAATGGTGGCTAAATCCCAGGAATTGCGGGTAAATCCCAGGGAATTGTGGGTAATCCCAGGGAATTTTGCGTAATTTGCAGGAAATTGTGGGTTATTCCATGGAATTTTGCGTAATTTCCAGGGAGTAATTTCCCATGAATTGCGGGTAATCCCCAAAGAATTGTGGAAAATTCTACACGAAATGTGGGCAATTCTCAGGGAATTGTGGGTAATATACCGGGAATTGAGGGCAAATCTCAGGAATTGTGGGTAAATCCAAAGTAATTGGGGGTATTTGTCAGGAATAGTGAATAAATCCCAGGGAATAGTGAGTCATTTCTAAGGAATTGTGGGTAATTCCCATGAAATGTGGGTAATTCCGAGGAATGGCAGGAAATTCACAGCTAACATTGGGTGATTCCCAGGGAATTGTGGGTAAAACCCAGAAATTGCGGGTAATTCTCAGGAAATTGGGGGTAGTTCCAAGTAATTGTGGGTAATTCCCAGGAAATAGTGAGCAATTCCCAAGAATTTTGGGAAATTCCCCCAGGGAATTGTGGATAATTGTCAGAAAATTGTGGGTAATTTCCTGGAAATTAAGGGCAACTCTCAGGACTTGTGGGTAATTCCCTAGTAATGTTGGTAATTCTAAAGAATACTGGGTAATTCCCAGGGAATTGTGGGTAATTCCCAGGAATGGTGGGAAATTCTAAGGGAACTGTATGCAATTCCAAGGGAATTGTGGGTCAATCCCAAGATTTGTGGGTAATTCCCAGGAAATTGTGGGTAATTCGCAGGGAAGTATGGGCAATTCCCAGGAATTTTGAATAATTACCCAGGAATAGTGGAAAAATTCCAGGAAATTGTATGTAATTCTCAGGGAATTCTGGGTAAATCCCAAGAATTGTGCGCAATTCCCTGCAACTGTGGGAAATGTCCAATGAATTGAGCGTTATTCTCAGGAATTGTGGATAATTCCACGGGAATTGAAGGTAATTTCCAGGAATTGTGGATAATTCTGAAAGAATTTTGGGTAATTCCAAAGGAATTGTGGGTAATTCCAAGGGAATTGTGGGTAATTCCTAGGTATGGTGGGAAATTTTCAGAGAATTCTTGGGAAATTCTCCTAATATTGTGATTATGCCCAGGGAATAGTGGGTAATTTCCAGGAATTGTGGAAAATTCCTTAGGAATTTTGGGTAATTCCCAAGAATTGTGGGTATTTTCCCAGAATTGTGGGTAATTCCTTGGCAATTTTGGGTAAATCCCAGGAATTGTGGATAATTCCTCGGAAATTGTGGGTAATTCCCAGGAATTGTGGCGAAGTCCCAGGAATTGTAGGTAATTCCGGAGAATTGTACATAATCCCTAGGGAATTGTGGGTAGTTCCCGGGAACTGTGGGTAATTCAAAGAGAATTGTGGGTAATGCCCAGGGAATTGTGAATAATTCCTTAGAATTGTGGGTAATTCCCAGGAACTGTGGGTAATTCCAAGGGAATTGTGAGTAATTTCCAGGAAATTGTGGGTAATTTCCAGGAAATTGTGGGTAATTCCCAGAAATTGAGGCTAATTCGCATGAAATGTGGGCAATTCCTGAGAATTGTGCGTAATTCGCGGGGAAGTGTGGGTAATTCTCAGAAACTGTGGGTAATTCCAAGAGAATTAAGGGTAATTCCCAGAGAATTCTGGGAAATTCCCAGGGAATTGTGGGTAATTCTCAGGAAGTGTGGGCAATGCCAAGGGAATTGTGGGTAAATCCTAGGGAGCTCTGTGTAATTCCCAGGAATTTTGGGTAATTCGCAGGAAATTGAGGGTAATTCCACGGAATTATTTGCAATTCAAAGGAATTCTGCGTAATTCCAAGGGAATAGTGGGTAATTCTCAAGAAACTGTGGGTAATTCCAAGGAATTGTGGGTAATTCCCAGGGAACTGTGGGTAATTGCCAAAAATTGTGAGTAATTCCCCTGGAATGGAGGGTAATTCCCCGAAAATTGAGGGTAATTCTCCAGGAATTGCGGGTAATTCCCGGAGAATTGAGGGTAATTCACTGAGTGTTGCTGGTAATTCCTTTGGAATTGAAAGTTACTCTCAGAAATTGGTGGTAAATCCCAAGGAATTGTGGGCAATTCGCAGGAAATTATGGCTAATTCCCAGGAACTGTGGGGAATTCAAAGAGAATTCTGAGTAATTCCCAGGTATTTTGGGTAATTCCCAGGGAATTGTGGGTAATTGGCAGGGAATTGTGGGTTATTCCAAGGAATTGTGGGTAATTCCCTGTAAATTGCGGGTAATTCCCCCAAAATTTGGGTAATTCCCTGAAAATTGAGACTAATTCCCAGGAATTGTGGGTAATTCCCAGGGTATTGTTGGTATTTCCCAGGGTATTAGTGGTGATTCTCAGGAATGCTGAAAAACTCTCAGGGAATTGCGGGTAATTCCCAGTTAATTGTGGGTCAATCCCAGGAACTGAGGATAATTCAAACGTAGTTGTGGGTAATTCCCAGAAATTGCGGAAATTTCCAAAGAAATCGTGGGTAATCTGCAGGGAATTGTGTACAATCGCAAGCAATTGTGGGTAATTCCCATGGAATTGTGGGTAATTCCCCAGAAATTGTGGATAATTCCCAGGAATTCTGGCTCACATTGCAGGCATTGTGGGTAATTCCCAGGAATTTTGGGTAATTACCAAGGAATCGTGTGCAATTTTCAGGGAATTGTTGGTAATTCCCCGGGAACTTAGGGTAGCTCTCAGGAATTGTGGATAATTCCCAAGTAATGGAGGGTAATTCCCAGGAATAGTGGGTAATTCCCAGGGAATTTTGGGCAATTCTAATGAATTCTGGGGAATTCCCTGGAATTGTGGGCAATTCCTATGGGTTTGTGGGTTATTCCCAGGTAATTGTGGATAATACCCCAGGAATTTTGGGTAATACCCAGAAACTTTGAGGAATTCCCAGGGAATTGTGGATAATTCCCAGGAATTGTGGGTAATTCCCAGGAATTGCGGGTAATTCCCAGGGAATTGTGAGTAATTCCCAGGAATTGTGGGTTATCACCAGAGAATAGTGGTAAATTCCATGAAACTGTGGGGAATTCCCAGGGAATTTTTGGAAAATCCCAGGAATACTGCGTAATACCCAGGGGTATTACGCACTATTCCTTTGAAATTTTGGGAAATTTGAAAGGCATTGTGGCTAATTCCACAGAATTGTGGGTGATTCCCAAGAAATTGTGGGTAATTCCCCACAAATTGTCGGTAATTCCATGGAATTGTGGGTGATTCCCAAGAAATTGTGGGTAATTCCCCACAAATTGTCGGTAATTCCCAGGGGATTGTCTGTGATTCCCAGGAATTTTTTATGACTCCCCATGAATTGTGGGTAAATCTCAGGGAACTGTGGGTAATTCCCAGGGAATTAGGGGTAGCTCTCAGGAATTGAGGGTAATTCCCAAGAAATTGAGGGTAATTCACCAGGATAGTTCGTAATTCCCAGAAAATTTTGGGTATTTCCCAGGAATTGTGGGTAATTCCCAAAGAATTGTGGGTGATTCCCAGGAATTGTGGGTACTTCCCAGGGAATTTTGGGTAATTCCAAGGAATTGTGGGCAATTCCCAGGAATTTTGGGTAATTACCGGGGAATTGTGAGTAATTCACAATGGATTTGTTGTTATTCCCAGGGAATTGTGGGTAATTTCCATGAAATGTGGGTAATTCCGAGGAATTGTGGTTCATTCCAATGAATTGTGGGTGTTTCCCAAGAATTGTAGGTAATTCCCAACGACTTGCGAGTAATTCCCAGTAATTGTGGGTAATTCTCAGGGAATTGTGGTTAATTCCCCGGAATTGTGGGTAATTCCCAGAGAATTATGGTTAATTCCCAGGGAATTGTGGGTAATTTACAGGAAATCATGGGTAAATCCCAGGAATTGTGGGTAATTGCAAGGAATTGTGGGTAATTCTCCAGAACTGTGGGTTATTCCAAGGGAATTGTGGGTAAATCCTAGGGAATTTTGGGACATTCCCAGGAATTGTGGGTAATTCGCAGGGAATTGGGGGTAATTCCATGGAATCATGGGTAATTCAAAGGAATTGTGCGTAATTCCAAGAGAATAGTGGGTAACTCCCAAGAAACTGTGGGTAATTCCCCGGAATTGTGGATAATTCCCAGAGAACTCTGGGTAATTTCCAGGAATTGTGAGTAATTCCCCCAGAATGGAGGGTAGTTCCCCAAGAATTGAGGGTAATTTTCCAGGAATTGCTGGTAATTCCAGGAGAATTGTGGGTAATTTACTGGGTGTTATGGAGAATTCCTCCGGAATTGACAGTAACTCTCAGAAATTGGTAGTAATTCCCAAGGAATTGTTAATAATTCTCAGGAAATTTTGGCTAATTCCCAGGAACTGTGGGGAATTTAAGGGAATTTTGGGTAATTCCCTGGAATTTTGGGTAATTCCCAGGTAATTGTGGGTAATTCGCAGGGAATTGTGGGCAATTCCAAGGAATTGTCGGTGATTTCCAGGGAATTGCAGATAATTCCCACAAAATGTGGGTAATTCCCAGGTAATTGTGGGTAACTCCCAGGAATTGAGGGTAATTCCCTGGGAATTGCGGGTAATTCCCAGGAATTGTGGAAAATTCCCAATGAATTGTAGGTAGTTCCCAGGAATTGCGGGTAATTCCCAGGAAACTGTGGGTAATTCTGAGGAAATTGTGGCTATTTCCCAGGGAATTTTGGGCAATTTCCTGGAAATTGTGGGTAATTCCCAGGAATTGTGAGTTATCCCCAGAGAATTGTGGGAAATCCCCAGAAACTGTGGGTAATTCTCAGGGAATTTTGGGAAAATCCCAGAAATAGTGGGTAATTCCCAGGGAATTGTGGGAAATTCGCAAGGAATTGTGGCTAATTCCACGGAATTTTGTGTAATTCCCAGGAAATTGTGGGTAATTCCCCACAAATTGTAGGTAACTCCCACGGTATTCTGGCCATTCCCAGGAACTTTTTGCAATTCCCTGGGAATTGAGGGTAGCTCTCAGAAATTGTGGGCAATTCTCTAGTAATTGGGGGTATATCACCGGCATAATGGGTAATTACCAGGGAATTTTGGGTATTTCCCAGAAATTGTGGGTAATTATCAAAAAATTGTGAGTAATTTCCAGGTATTGTGGGTATATCCCAGGGACTCGCAGGTATCTCCCAGGGAATTGTGGGTATTTCCCGGGAATTGTGGCTAATTCCCAGGGAATTTTTGGTAATTCTCCGGAATTATGGGTAATGTCCAGGGAATTGTGGCTATTTTCCAGGAACTCTGGGCAATTCTAATAGAATTATAAGTAATTCCCAGGAATTGTGGGTGATTCCCAAGAAATTGTGGATAATTCACAGGGAATTGTGGGCTATTCCAAGGACTTGTGGGTAATTCCCAGGAAATTGTGGGTAATTCCCCAGGAACGGGGGGAAAAATCCCTGGGAATTGTGGGTAATTCCCAGGGTTTTTGGGTAATTCCCCGTGAATTGTAAGCAACTCTCAGGGAATTGTGGGTAATTTCCCAGGTAATTGAGGGTAACTAGCAGGAATTGTGGGCAATTACCGAGTAATTGTGCATAATTCCCCGGGAATTGAGAGTACTTTCCAGGGAATTTTGGGTAATTCCCAGAAATTGTGGGTAATTCCCAGGGAATTGTGGCAGTTTTCAGGAATTGTGGGTGATTCCCCTGGATTTGCAGGTAATTCCCAGGAATGGTGGGAAATTCCCAGGGAATAGTGGGTAATTCTCAGGGAATTGCGGATAAATCCCAGGGAATTGTGGGTAATTCCCGGGGACCTGTGGGTAACTGCCACAAAATATGTGTAATTCCCCGGGAATTGAGGGTAATTACAGGAATTGTGGTAAATTCCCAGGCATTGTGGGTAATTCTCGAGAATTGTGCGTAATTCCCAATTAAATGTGGGTAATTCCCAGGGTATTGTTGGTAAATCCCAGGGAACTGTGGGTATTTCTCAGGAACTGTGGGTTGTTCCAAGGGAATTGTGCGTAATTCCCAGAGAACTGTGGGCAATTCCCAGGAATTGTGGGTAATTCCCAGAGAATTTGGGGTAATTACCAGGAATGCTGGGAAATTCTAAGTAAACTGTGGGTAATTCTCAGGGAATAGTTGGTAATTTCAAAGGAACAGTGCTGAATTCTAAGGGAATTATGGGTAATTCCCAGAAATTGTGGGTAATTCCCAGGAATTGTGGAAAATTCCCAAAAAATTGTGGGTAATTCACAGGGGATTGGGGGTAATTCCAAGAAATTGTGGATATTTCCCAGGGAATTCCGGGAAATTCCCTCGAAATTTTGGGTAATTCCCCAGGAATTGTGGGCAATTCCCTGGGAATAGTGGGTAATTCCCAAGAATATTGGGTAATTCCCCGGGAATTGTGGGAAATTCTCTGGCATACTGGGTAGTTCCCAGGGAATTGTGGTTATTTCCCAGGAACTGTGGGTAATTCCCAAAGAATTGTGGGTAATCCCCAGGTATTGTGTGTATTTTCCAGGGAATAGTGGGTAATTTCCAAGGAATTGTGGGTAATTCCCTGGAATTGTGGGTTATTCCCTGGAATGGTAGGAAATTCCAAGGGAACTGTTGGTGATTCCCACGGAATAGTGGGTAAACCCGAGGATTTGTGGGTACTTCCCAGGAATGGTGGGAAATTCCCAGGGAAATATGGGTAAATCTCAGTGAATTGTGGGTAAATCCCAGGGAGTTGTGGGTAATTCCCAGGAATTGTGTGCCATGCACTCTTTGAAGTCTGCATAGCGAAAACTACGGAAGTATGCTTTAGCTAAGGAGAAGGCGTGCACACGACACAGCATTTCTCCTCTTCCGCTGCACATAGCTGTGTGGGTATTCTATGCCTCTCGGAGCCTAAGAGCATGCATCATGTTTTCCACAGAAGGCTGCATGTAGAGTAAGTATTGCAGCAGCAAAGCAATCAGATGTTGAACTTCCTTGCTACCACTAGTCACTGACAACCGGTCCGCTGATTGAAAGCCTTTTGGAGAGCACATGCATTTAGAATGCCTTTGGTTTTGAACAGCTTTGGAACAGTGAAGGTGCAGGGAGAAGACTAGCACCTAGTTCTGACATGGTCAATAGCTGGCAGTTGCTCTTTCATGGAGCAAGAGCGACCTCAGCTGACGCCGCATGTGAACAAGCTTCGGAGAGCCCATTGGTATGTTCCGTGCAAGGGGAGAAATGCTGTGTGGTATGCACGCTCTCTCCTGAGGTTCAGTTTCACTATTGTGCTGTTGGCTATGCAGGGTTCAAAGTGTGCAGGGCACTCTTTCAAGATGCAGGGCAGACTGCTATGGTACAGAGGGTTTAGAAGAAAAGTACATGTGCCAAGCGTGTTCTGGCAGGAGCAAAACCTAGCAGCACAGTGTTCTGTGTGAGGAGTAGCTGTCAGTTCAGCTCCGTTAGAGAGAAATCGCCGCAGGATACAAAGCGCCAACAAGGACGCCGCAGTGCACGGGAGTGCTCTGCGGAGTTTATCGGTTGTCAGTGACTAGAGGTTTGAAGCAGGATCAGCATCAGCTAGCTTTGCTTTTACATACCTCTTTGTCATGCAGCCATCTGTGGTAAACATGATTCTTTCTGTTAGGCTCCGAGATGCAGAGAACACACTGGCTTGTGCAGTGGAAAGGGAGAAATGCTGTGTGGTGTGCACGCTTTCTCCTTAGCTTGAAGTACACTTCCGTACTTTTTGCTGTGGAGAGTTGAAAGAGTGCATGGCAATCTTAGAGGAAGCCAGGCAGACTGGTGCGGTATAGGTGGCTCAGAAGAAAAGCGCACCTCCCCGTCCGCCCTGTTGCTTCTATGAGCACCATGCACATTGATCTTCCTTCTTACGAGGAGCCACTAACAACCAGTACGCTGCACAGAGCACTCGGGTGCTCTGAGGCTTCCTGGTTCGCGCTTTGTGTCCTGCAGCCATTTCTCTCTAACGGAGCTGAACTGACGTCTACTGCTGACACAGAACACTCTGCTGCAAGGTTTGCTACTGCCAAAACATGCCTGGGACGTGCACGTTTCTTCAAAACCCTCTGTAGCATATCAGTCTTGCCTGCTTCTTGGAAGAGTGCCGTGCACTCTTTCAAGTCACCACAGCGAAAAGCACAGAAGTCTACCGTAAGCTGAGAAGAAATCGTGCACACCACACCGCAGTTCTCACTTTGCACTGCACATAGGAATGAGTTCTCTGCATCGCGGATATGTACCACAGAAGGCTGCATGACGAATAGATACATCGTAGCAAGGCTAGCTGGCGCTGATCCTGCTTCACACATCTAGTCACTAAACGTGCAACCCACACAGCATTTCTCCCCTTCCACTGCACGTACTGCATGTCTTCTCTGCATCTTGGAACCTAAAAGCAAGCGTCATATTTACCACAGAAGGCTGCATGAAGAGTATGTATTGTAGCAGCACGGCTCTTGGACTTTGAACTTCCTTCTTACCACTAGTCGCTGACAAGCGATACGCTGTTTCAAAGCTATTTAGAGAAGACGTGCATTTAGAAGGCCTTGTGTTCTGAACAGCTCTGGAATACTGAAGGTGCAGGGAGAAGACTAGCACCTAGTTCTGACATGGTCAAAAGCTGGCAGTTGCTCTTTCATGGAGCTAGAGCGACCTCAGCTGACGCCGCATGTGAACAAGCTTTGGAGAGCCCATTGGTATGTTCAGTGCAAGGCGAGAAATGCTGTGTGGTGTGCACGCTCTCTCCTGAGCTTTAGTTTCACTATTGTGCTGTTCGCTATGCAGGGTTCAA
>JAOTBB010015940.1:0-25470 GCA_025629985.1 Chamaetylas fuelleborni | reverse complement strand
GAAGGGCAGGGAGCAGGAAGGTTGTGAGGGGGAGTCTTGGAGGAGTAAGGACACTCTGAGATAAACCACATTACAACTCTGAAGTTCATGCAGCCACAGAGCCCCTGGACTGTCCCCATCAGCACATTGGGGTGACCTCGTGGCAGAGATAATGCAGTTGGGGTGGAGAGAAAGGGAGATTGCCACACAGTGTTCATGCATTATCAACCCCAGTGTCAATCCTGTCTGTTATGTAAACCTCCTGTGACATAAATGGGCTTTTCTCTTATTCATGGTGGCACCAGAGTGACTGCAGTGCCTCAGTTCTGCTGAATAACAGACTTGTTGAAACAGATATCCCCAGCTCAACAGAGCATGGGAGCATCTTAAAACTGAAAACAATTCAGCATTTCACCAAAACAAATCTAGTTCTATTTTCCCACCACAAGTGCATTTTCCAAAAACACCAATCCACTTGTGTGATGACCCCTTTTATCACACATTGGCAGAGCTTTGCTAAGGACCACAAGGGGCAGAGGTATCTCCATCCCCTGCAGACAAGCCCACCTCTGAAAGGTTTATGAGGATGGAGGGTGACTGGGCTGGTTTGGATCCCCTGTAGTTTACACAGAACTGTGCTGTGCTCCCATCACACCAAGTCTGGAAGCCTCCACCTTTGTACTGCACACCTGGAGACTCCTTTGAGTTCAGGCTTTTTAGAGAATTAATGAAAAGCTACACCAAACAATCCCAAAGTAAAGTGTCCCAGACACAATGCTCAGCCTCAGCCACCACTGAGTTGCTGGTGGAGGCACACAACCACTGCTTTAAGGCTCACAATTCACAATTAGAGTCACAGAGGGCTGAGATCAAATGTATTTCTTCCAGTCATTTGCAAGGATAATAAAGAACAGGTCAGGAGATTCTAGAGCTAAGCATTAACCTTGTCTCCAGCAAAGAGAATCTGCAGATGAAATAAAAGTCAGCTTATAAACTTAAGTAGATAAGAGTGTCTCGAAGGAATCTTCCCCTAACAGGCCCAAAAACGCTGCTTTGCAATTACCTATCTCCTGGGAGAGGGAAAATAAATCCTCCCTGAGTCACTAACTCAGCAGCCACCATTAACACGACAGAAAAAACCCACAAGAACCAACAGGTAGAACACAGGGATCTTCTGCCAGAAACATTAATGCTGTAAGGAACCACTGAAATGCTCACAGGCAGAAACCCACAGCAGTGTCTGTACGGTCCTGCACCTGGCCTGGCTCAGGCTTCACCCTGTGCTGGAGCAGCCTGTCCCCTTGTCCCAGCCTGGGTGTGGAGAGAGCCACAACTTCTGCCAGGCTTCCTCCCAGCATCTTCTGGAGGCTGGTGCTAACTCTGTTATTTAACAGAAGAGATGTCCCTAAGGGAAGGGACCCCTATTTTTGTATTTCAGGCAGCCTTGGCTCTGTTTCCTGGGCCATTAGGAGCCCCTGGGTGCTGCAGGGGTGCTGGGGCAGGTGCTGAGTGTGTCCCCCCAGCACAGCTCAGTGTGTCCCCACCAGTGCACCCTTCCAGCCAAATTCCTGGCAAGCAACTGCTCTCCCTGCTCCACACGCCTTCAAGCCCTCAATTAAATCAGTTATAAATAGCAAGAACACCCTCAACCCTCACCCTGCTGCTGCCAAAGCTCCGAGTCAGCAGGAGCTCACCAGACCCCTCCCACCCCGCAGGGAGGCTGAGGCTGAGGTCTCCTGTGTCTGCTGGCAGCAGTGACATTGCTCCCCTGGCTGAGCAGGAAAAAGGATGGTGGCCATGGAGACACCCAGCTAGGAACTTCCCTTGTCCCCACAATCCTGATCCCTGCCCATTTCTCAACCCCCTATAAACACCCTGTACCTGGCACTGTGCTCATGTGAAGCCCAGACAGAGGAACTTCATAAAGCTCCCTCTATCAAACTCTGCTGCCTTATCAATTTAACTTAATAGGTGCTCTGATGGGATCAAACTTGGATAATAAAGCCCAGCATGAGCCTCTTTGCCCTTGGTTCAGCCTTCCCTTCCCTGGGCAACTGTTTGGGCTTCAAAAAGCTTTGGTCTTTTTTGCTTTGTTCTTTTTTTACTGACAGCCAAAAAAAAAGCTCTTAGCATCCCTATTTTAGTAAAGCACCATGTGATTTGCTGCATTGCAGCAGCCTCATCCCTGGGACCCCCAGAGCAGCAAACCTCCTGCATGCAGCAAAACCCCCCCACTGCCACAGAGGGACTGGGGAGCTGCAGCAGGGAAGAGCCAGGAGGGAAAGGTGGATGAGGACACTCCATCCTCCCTGTTTGCACTCCAAGGCCACCAACTCCATGGGCTGATGCCACTGTGGGTGGGTTGGTGAGGGAAGGGAGTGCCAGCTCAGCTGTGAGCATGGCAGGTGCCATCCTCAGGAAATGCTGCAACACTGGAGGCAGAAACCTGTGATGGCCAAAGACAGAACAAGAAAAATCCCCTGTAATTCATATTTTAAACAGCAGAGCAATCAGCTCTGAGAGGGATACAAAAGGCATCAGAGGGGCTTCAGCCTTGTCTGTGCTGGAGCCTAGTGTCCTCATCTGCTCCCAAGGAAATCAGATCCAACTCCAGTTCCTCGGTGTCACCAAGGGTAGGGAGCCTCAAAACCACTGCAAGTTTGGTACATCAATAAAAAGCTAATTCAGCTTTACTGCATTTTATCAGAGGCTTCCAAGAGCACAAAATTGAATTTTCTTTTCTCTTTCAGACCACAACTGCTCCTACTTCAAGCACTTCACTCCTGGAGAGACCTCGGAGATATTTGAAGTAACCACCCAGAAAGGTAAGAATGAGTCCAAAAGAATATTTTCCTAATGTTGTATGAAGTGATGGACACACAAGATCTAATGGAAAGGGGTCCCCAAAATGAGAGTTCAGTCCTAGTTCCACTGAAAGCAGCAGAATTTCTAACAGGCACCATCAGTCGGTGAAAATGTGGAAAATGCCCTGGACAAGGTCAAGTCCCAGCTTCCTGGGGACAATTATTTTTATATATGATCACACCCATGAATATGATTTTACATAAGTTGTCCCACAAATATATAACAATGTCAATATCCAGGAAAATTGCAAAAAGTCCTTCCAGCACAAAAATGACTTTACAACATTGGCACTATCAGTGACACTCAGCTTTTGCCATTGAAGGGGAAGATATTAATAAAACCTAAATGAATAAATCATACCCCAAGCAGAGTCTTGACCCTGAAAAGAAGTGCAGGGGCTCTCTGAAGACCATTAAGAATTTTATGTTTCATATTGATTTTATATGAAAGTCATGTAAGAAATAGAGCAATCAATGAATGGAAGGAACAGGAATCCTACAAAGACACGAACTGTCAGTGTTTACAGCAGAACTGTCTTCCATGGACAAATTCCACATTTTCATTAAGTCCAAATATTTTGTGGGCTCCCCTAACATGCTCCTCTCTCTTTCTCATCTCTCTTTGGGGACAAACTCCTTCTGAGTTTGCAAAACAACATATTTACTGTGGAAAATGTGAGCCACTGGATACATTACATGTATTAATCTGCTTTACTTCTGCTACCCTGAAGATAGGTTCCCTAAAACAGTAGCTTCCAAAGACAGGAAAAATGTGAATTTTAACTGGATAGAAAAGCATCTATCTGAGTCACCTGCTTTTGCTCACTAATCTGCTATCTGATACAGCCACCTGATCTTCAAAATGCACCCAATGCCTTCAAGGCAATGAAGAACAAAATCAGGAAAAATTTCTTCTTCAGAAAAAAAAAAAAAAAAAACAAAAAACAGGAAGAACTTTTCTTTGGGGCAAAAAGAAAATCTTAAGCCCAGCAAAAGATTTTACAATGGAATGAATACTTTCAGGCAGTTCCAGCACAGAGAAAAGAGAAACATTTAGAAAATGATAATAAAACAGTGATATGAAAAGCAGGGAGAACAAAGAGTGATCTGCTGTTCTCCTTTGCAGAAATAGCTCATTTGGATGGGAGCTAATTAGTAACAGGCAAAAAAATTCTTCATGATTTTGCCTGGGAGATATTTTTTTTTAATGGCTTGAAAGGCAAATATCATCAGGCACTGTGATGTTCATGCATGGCTACATGTGTTAAATATTAAACTAATCTGAAAACGAACAGAACATGCAAATGAAGGCCTGAATTACTCAATTACCAACTCTCCCCCTCCACCCAGGCACTGAGCACTGCTGGGCTGGGGGAAGTGTCCAGCACATGGCTTAGCAAAAACCAGGACTTTTGGGAAGGGTTTAATCCCATGCCTTGAAGAAGCTGGGTTTTCACAGAGCTGGAAATCACTGTTGTAAAGGCAAAGGAATAAAAATGAGCTGTGCAGAACACTTCACCCCTAGCCTGCTGTGCCTGCTCGGGTGCTGAGCCCACGGAGCACTCGGCTCTCCGTGCTCTGGGACAGCACCAGCACCATCCACGGGCCAGGGCCCTGCAGAAAGCATGGAATAAAAGTAGCAGAGAGCTGTCTGTTTACTCCAGGATCAGAGTGGGATGATGGAAGGGATGAGAGCACGGAGCCCAGCAAGGCTTTGACAATAACATTTCCATGGCAGAAAGCAGCTCCAGCCCAGCGCTCCAGCAGCCCCATAGAGGTGGGATGATGAGCAAAGGTGCCCTGGGCTGTCTCAGGGGGTGTTCAGAAAGCATTTTCCCCTTCCTGCTCTGCTTTTATACCCTTCACATTCCAAAGATACACGGCAAATACTTGCCCTGTTTACACTTGAGGGAAATAATTCACCAAAGCCACCTCGCCCCAGCATCAGAGATGCACATATTTCTCAGAGCGACTTACTGCAACATCCCCACAGCTGATGGCAGCAGGCTCAAAATGTGCACACTGTGTCATTTTTGGTTGGTTTTTTTCCTTTGGCAGAATACAGCATTTCAGCTGCAGCCATTGCCATCTTCAGTGTTGGCTTTTCCATCATCGGGACGATCTGTGTCCTCTTGTCCTTCAGGAAGAAGAGGGATTATCTGCTGAAGCCAGCATCCATGTTCTACACCTTCGCAGGTACGAGCAGGGCCGCTCACATTTCTGCACTTGGGTCATAGGACGACACAGAGAAATTTAAGATAGGTCCCAAGGGGACAGAGATACTTCTAAAAATGCCCTGAAAGCATTTCCTTCCTGGCCATAGACTACAGGTCTCTGTGTGGTGTGAGAAAATCCTATTCAGCAGCAGGTCTGTGTTTTCTCCAACCCCCTTTAAAAGTATATTCACCCCCTTCTAGTATATTCACTGCCAGTCCCAGTCTGAACCAGGGACAGACAATATTCTATCTCGTTTACTGAGCTTCAAACCAACAAAATGGCTGATCCAGGCCCAAAATACACAACTTTCTCCCAAACACACAAAGACTGCACTTGTACATGAGCCAGGAATACTCTGGCATGCCACAATGAGCGAAAGACAGAGGTGCAAACTGTCACCTCAACACAAAATCTTCCTCAACCTCTGAAAAAGCTCCCCAGGGAATGCAATAATTCCTCCCCCACTTTGAATTCCCCATCCAAGCCTGCCTAAAAGATCACACACAACAAGTCAGTGGCTGACCTCAGTAATGGCAGAGCTGCTGGCAGTTCTGAGCACTGCTTCCTTCAAACACTGAAGTCAGTGACTCACCTGTGAATCTCACTGCAGCTCCTGTATGCAAAACAACAGATGAGGCGGTTAATTAAGGATGAAAAATTGACAGCTGGTTATTCAACCCACTGCTCCTATCTTCCTTCAGGTCTCTGCATCATCATCTCTGTTGAAGTCATGAGACAATCCGTGAAGAGGATGATTGACAGCGAGGAGACAGTCTGGATCAAGTACAGCTACTCGTGGTCCTTCGCCTGCGCCTGCGCCGCCTTCGCGCTGCTCTTCGTCTGCGGCATCGCGCTGCTGCTCCTCGCGCTGCCCCGCTTCCCCCAGAACCCCTGGGAGACCTGCATGGACGCAGAGCCCGAGCACTGACGGCCCCTGCACCCGAGAAAAATATCCAGAAAGTGTTCTGAAAATATTTGTATTTTTTGAACTGTCTGGGTCTCGCTACACGATGTGTTCTCCGTCAAGTGAGTCATTACTCAACCAAGGCATGTTCGATTGCAATTGTTGCTTTCTTTTTCTTTTCATCTCTTTTTTTCCT
Organism: Chamaetylas fuelleborni; assembly: GCA_025629985.1. Classification (NCBI taxonomy): domain Eukaryota; kingdom Metazoa; phylum Chordata; class Aves; order Passeriformes; family Muscicapidae; genus Chamaetylas; species Chamaetylas fuelleborni. Next base: position 19,310 of record JAOTBB010015940.1, on the reverse strand, counting down.
TTCTTTCTCTCTTTTTTGATTATTCGTTTCTTCTTCTTTTTTTAAGAAAGCAGAAAGACCACTCAACACCATCATGGGTGTGTGTGAATGGCACTGCTCTGTGCCAATTTGGGGCTGCCCTGTGCTGATTCAGTTGAGGGGAAATCTGTGTCTGAGACAGCTCAGGCCACAGAGGAGACAGCTTTGTTATGAAGATGTTTGGTGTAGTTGGGCATAGATCCATGAGGGATATCAGGCTTTTATACCTTACTTGGTCAGAGAGACACTCTGGGGAGTCAATGTCCCCATTTATGCCACACTTCTCTCCCTTCCCTCAGAAGGGTTAGTTTGTTTTCCCAGGGTAAGTTGGAGATCCTTATGCTCTTCTATTAAAATGTTAACATTTGATAAAAAACAAAACAGAACTTTGTGTAGCATTGGGATAAAACCCCCCCTCCAAATTTACACCCTGCAGTTCCATTCTTCTCAATCAATCATAAAACCCCACAAAACAGAATCTTGTGTTTTGCTTAAAATTCAGTGGCAAAGCCAAGAAGTACCAAACATGGAGAGTGATATTTTCCTTTAATAAAAAGCATAATCTTCCAGTAGCATGATTTTCTGGGAAATTATTTGATGGATGAATCACTTGGCCCATCAGATTCTGCCAGGTCCACGATGGCAGAGCAGTGCTGGGTGGTGTTTGCTGCACGGAGCTCTCACTTGTTGGTGAGTGGGCTTTCTAAGAGCACCCTGCTTTGCTCACTGCACGTGTACACGAAGCTGCAGCTCAGGAAAAAAACCTCCAAAGAGCTGCTGAGAGGGGAAGGATCCTGCCTGGAAGAGCTGGGAGAGGCAGCCCTGAGAATGCCCTGGTGCTGCCTCACTGCTGCTGCTGCTGCTGCTGCAAGATCAGAGCCCAGCAGTGCTGGGGGATGCTGCAGGCACTGCTTTGCTGCTGACAGCCTGCAGGGCTCTGCCACAGCTGCCTGAAGCATTTTGGAAGCACTTTGGGATCCCCCAATCCAACCATCAGCAGCACTGGGGTCCCCCAGCCCCACATGCTCCCCCAGCCCCTCCAGCCAAGCCCTTTTCACCCTCACAGTCCCCCAGCACCAAGAGGTGGGGTATTTCTCCATTTTTTCTCTTTCTTTTTGCAGTTCAATCTTCAGAATCTGTTCAGCATTTTCCCCCCAAGCAGGAAAAAGTACATGGCTTCCAGTGTACTCTTCTCACACAGTAATTTAAAAATCAGGAGAAAGGGGAACTGAAGTGCTCTTCCCTCTGTGTTTAGCTGTCCACAATCCTAAAAAAGCCCAGAATTCCTAACAGAAAAATGTCTGGTCAATTTGAAGAGGTCTGAAATCATGGTATGTTCAAACATTTGGAGAAATTCCCCAGCAATGGGGCTGCCCCACTCTAGGGGTGGGCTCAGCTCCAGCAGCCCCAGCCAGACTCAGGCTCATCTCCATTTTCCCCATCAGCAGAGTGGCAGCGAGAATAGAAGCCTTTTGTGAAGTTGCATTAATGTTTTCCAAGCTCTTTGAAGTTGAAAAGCACTACAAATAACACATATATTATAAAGTTTTGGGATAAAGCACTCATTGGTGCTCAGATCTGAGTGTGAGCTGAGGAGCTCTGCCTGTCTCCCATCATGAGAGACAACTGCAAGTCTTCACGTTGCCACAGAACCACTCTGAAATGCTAAATGGTTTTGAAATCTTATTTTTGGGTACAGAGCTGACTTCCTGAATTTGCATTTTCATTGTTCAGGAAAATAGAGGCTAGTTTCTAGAGAGAACCTTGACATGCAATAACAGAAAGGAAAGCAGTCAGTGACTGCTGGGGTGGCTGACCTGGGCTGGGACATCCAAACCTACACAGCAAAGATTAATCCAAGCAGAGCAGCTGGCAGGAACAACAGTGTTCCCAGCTCAGCCATCAGCAGCAGCATCATCATCATCATCATCATCATCATCATCATCATCACCATCACCACCTCAGACATGCCACATGTTGAGTTAAGCAAGGTTTGGGGACAGGGGTCTGAGTTCATCACCTCACACAGAGCAGGGACTCACATCCTGAGTCCCTGGGAACCCCTTCACCCATCCACACCTTTCCTGAAGTGCCATCCCCCTCTTTCCATACATCCACTGGGTAAAAGTAATTTCTAGGTGGGTTCTTATCCTGATGGGCCAACCTTTTGCCCAGCCAAGATGCTGCTCAGTCTCCTTCTTGATATTCAAGAGCAAGAAGTGCACATTTCAGATAAACACACCCTGGGAGGTCTCACCCATCTCCTGCACACTCCTGATCCACTTCATCCAAGCCCCAGTGAGGGCAGTGGAAAGATTCCTGGTGAGTGCTGGGCTTTGGCCTGGATCCAAGGTTTTACAGCCTCTCTGGGATCACTTTACTCACGAGGCAGAGAAAACAAACAGCTCATGGCATTGAGATCCTACACCCACAGCCAGAGCTCAGGCAGCTCAGCCAGATGCCTCCTAAAGCCCTTAAGACTCACTGAGTTTTATTCTCTTTCTGCTCCAGGCTGAGGCTTTGTGATCATTCCCTGCTCTGTATGGTCCCTGTCAGACTGAGAAGCACGTGGATAGCTTCATTTTCTTCTTGCAGATATTAAGAACTGCTGAAGAGGGACCCATCCATTAAATGGGTCATTGGTATTCATGGTGGGAAGGGCTCTGCTCCTGCAGCAGGTTTGTTCTGCTACAGAGCTGATAATGTGTTTTAAGAGAGTTAATAAAAGTAATTGGCCTTCATAAAGGAAAAGGAATATAATGTTGGAGGGGGGAGTTGTAACCAGTTTCAGTTTTCATTCTCTCAGCTGGCAAACAGCAGGGAAGAGCCACCAGAACCTCAGGAATGTACCATGAAAATGTGAAGGAAATGCCCCCAGCAGCAGGGAGTCATCAGAGCCAAACAGGGATGGGAACCTGGCTGCTACACAGCCAACAGGAGCACTGCTGGGTTTGGGACACAGCCAGAGAACCAGAGAGAGGGAGAGGCCAATCATAGCAGAACAAGGAACCAGCCCCCATGAAATCCTGAGCACTGGTCCAGCCACTACCAGACCTTCAGTCAGGGTCCCTCGTGCATTTGCCACTCCCTAATCCAACACCAGTGCCTGTCCCTCCTCAGCCAGCCAGAGAGGTGCCCCAGGGCACTGCCCAAGCCACAGTGCTGAGATTTGGGCAGCTCCAGTCTGCCAAAGCCCAAGTGTTAAATCACAGTCAACGCAACAGAAGACAGGAAGGTTTTTGTTTATGTAAGATTTGCTGTGAGGCGTGGAGAGAATCTGCTTCTCTTGTTTTTAAATGCTGTGCTGTGTGAATTTAATGTGCAGAAAAGGTGTCAGACAAGCAACCCTGAAGAAGAAAAGTGCCTGTTTAGCAGGGAGCTGAGCTCTTGAACACCCTTCATCTGCAACGAGGCTCTGCAGGCACAGCCCAGCACTGTGGGTGGGGGAGAGGAGCTCAGCACACAAGGCAGCACAGAGGGGTGCATGAGAGAGGATTTCACCCAGAAATCCTGGCACACACCCCTATTTCTCCAAACCTGGGAAGAGCCAGCACGTGCAGGATGCTCAGGTGTTTGATCACCCTGACATAGTTTACATGGACACAGGTATTTACTAATTTACTTTGTTTTTTCAGTGATCCCTTTCCACTCTGTGACTTCCTTGTGGTCATCACCTTTTTCTCCTCACTCTGACAGCAGTGGAAATGATTTTCAGGAAGTCCCAAGGATCTGGGAATTTTCCCCCCTACAAAGAGATCCCTGGCCCTACTGCAGACGGACACTTTCTCACCTGGGCCTGACAGCTCTTGAGGAACACTCCTGATTCAGCAGCCAGGAGAAGTTTCATCACTGCCAGCCCTGGGGAGGGCCCTGGGGATTCACATGGAGTCCCTGGGCTCCATCCAGAGCTCCAGCTGGGCAGTCACATGCCAGGAACCTGAGCACAGGCAGAAACTGTTAGAGAATAAACCTCAGCCTAACCCTCATTTAAAATGAGCTTCCACTGCCCACAGTGGGACAGTGCCCCTTGGAACACTGCATTACTTTAGAACTTAGCTACAGGAGTATTAGGCTGCTCTGTACCATAAAACACACACAGCAGTGGGACCTGCTCTAAAAGCATCCATTCCAATTATTTCCCCTTTCCATTGTCACCAAGGGACAAGAAAAGAGCGTCACAATTTTGTTTTGACTGAAGCAGAGGATGAGATTGTCATTGCTTTGTCACACTTGATCGATGCCCGGGCTCCACTGAAGCTATTGAACACAAATTCCAAGGCATGCAGATGTCACACATGCCCACTCTGCAGCAGACACTGAGATGCTTTGCTGCTCTCTTCAAAGAAATGCAGAGAAAGGAACAAACTCAGATTTCTGGACTATTTTCTATGTAACAGAACCAGCAGCACAATTCAGTTTGGCAAGGCTGCACCCCAGGCTCTGGCTCAGTTCATTCCCAGTATCACCAGTCTCACTGGGAGCACCTCAATGGTTTTACAGATGGTCTTGTTGAGGTATTTACCCTCCAGCAGGAAGCCAAGTCTTCTGGAAAAGGGACTGACAACATCTTTTAACCAGTCTTGGATAATTCATATCACCGAGCGTTCTGTAATTTGTCAGAAGCATCTATTAATCCTTAATGAGGTAAAAACTCCTCAACATTTCTCAGCTAAAGTTGCCAAAAATCCCCCACATCGAACTGACATTTCCATTGCTGCTGCTGCAAATCCTTTTACTTCTCTTGAATGGAAGAAAAAAACCAAATTCAGAAGGATTCAGCCCTTGCTCCCTGACATAGCCAGCAAAAAGAGACTGGCTCAAGTATTGCTACACCAACAGAAATAGCCCATATTTCATGTCAAGGAATACGATGTGCAAATTTTTATAGGCACCATAGATCATCACCATCTGTCTTGACAAGTTAATTGTCTGCAGTTTTTCTAGGAAAACTAGAACCTTTAAAAACTAACAAAACAAATGAGTTGAAGGATGATATGGGCAGAGCATGAAGCATCGTGGGCTCACTGCCCTGGCAATGTGCAGGTTCTGATATGCCTGAGCTCAGTCTAAAAAGAAAATTTGGAGTGGTCAAATACTGCTCTTGGTGCTACTTATAGCACTGAAGTACTACATACATAGCAAAAGAATTGCTTATAGAGCACGATGTCTGCAAAAAAACCAGCTGAACTTGACAAATCTGGGAACAAAACATTCATTAATCAAAGTAGGGAATGGCACTCACAGGGTTCGCAGTCAGTGGCAGGACTCACACCCTGCAAAGGGCCAGCAACACCACAGCCCATACAATTAAAAATCCAGGACAAACTGGAGTAGATGACAACCTCCAGGAGAAAATATGGATACAGGGGCCTTGGTTCTAACCTGCCAGCTTTGTGCAAAACAGCAGCTTATGAATTGTGGAAACACTGAAAGCTGCCATGTGAGTACAAAGGGGGATGGAGGAGAATTGTCCCTACACCCACTCTGAAGAGCCTGGCACTGCTGGGACACCTGAGACACCCTAAAACCATCCTGGGGACACCCAGTGCACTGCAGGGTGCTCCAGAGGACACCAGCACACCGTGAGGGCCCCCAGCAGCTGGAGCATTAACAGAGAGAGACAGGGACATGTCACAAATCCTCTGCCTGAGCCTGCCAGGCATCAAGGACCAGGGCCAGGAGCAATCCAGGCTGGGGACAAGCACAGCCACGTCCCACAGCATAACCCAGACGGGCCACGACACCAGGGCCAGGTCCTGCAGCAGCAGGAGGGGTGAGTGGTACCTCAGAATCCAGCTCCAGGTCAGGCTGAGCTCGTGGCAGAGCAGCTTCACCTCCAGCTGCTCCTGACCCAGGATGGCCGAGTGGAGAGCTCAGAGCTTTGTAAGAATTCCTCAACTACAGACAGAAAAACATGCCAGCTGCATTCACTAAGTGGCTTTATAAAGGGTGGAGGCTCTAACTGAATTGTAAAATAAATATTTTTTCTTAGAATACAAATAATTTATTTTTTAAAAATCTTTCCCTTCATTCTTCATTAGTTCTTACCACACACTGACAACCTCCCATGAGGCATCCAGATCTTTCTCATCAAAAACTGGAATTAAAGAAAATAAAATCAGAAATTATTCTTGATATCAAATACAAGCTTATTAAATTTAGAACTATCATTTAAATTTTCCACAGACAACAGTGGGGAGTTTATTGCTGGACAAGGAGCATGGGACTTGGCACTAACTAAAGCATAAAAAGAGTCAAGGAGCCAAATAACCAGTTGGTGCATATACCCCAGCCTCCACTCTTTTCCCCCAAACTGAGATAATTTACACAAATTCAATTCTGAATTTTCCCTGTAATTGCAACAGGTCCATATTTACAGTGCAGCTTGAACAGTGCCCACTGGAGCCATCTGTAAGGCTTAATTTCACTTTAATAAGAGTTTGATTGAAGCCTTAGGAAAGTTGAAAATAACAATTTTGGGGTTTTCTAAACATGAGTTCAGTAAAAATTGGATAATTTGCTCCAAAGATCTCACTCAGGGCTGCACATGTGACACACAATGGCCAGACGAGATATTTCAAAAAAATATAATCTTTTGGGAAAAAAAATAACTCCAAGAAATTCAAATGATTCATGCCAAAGCTGTTAAGTCAGATCATCTCTTATCATACCATCCTCAAATTCCTGGGTGAGAGCACTTATGAAAATTTAGCACCAAAACCAGCTGGGGCTTCATAGAAAGTTAAAGAACTGAAATTCTAAGTCAGAGAGAAAATGGGATTTTATCTGTAGTATTTTCAGTGTGGATAAAATACCAGTGTAAAACAGAATGAAATGTGGTGAAATGCGACCATCTCCCCCTTAACTGATTGACAGATAGCAGTAAATTAACAAGTGATGTTTATTAGTTTAATATTCAATATTAAATGGTGAACAGAATCAAAAGGCTGCTCCATAGAACTGAGTGACTTTGAAACCCCTGAAATTACAAAATGCTGACTTGGGGACATGAAGTGCTTTGGATCCCATCTCTGCTCTGCCAGTCCTGCTCCTCCCTCACTGGATCCCCACCTCAGCTCTGCCACTGAATTCCTGCAGCCAGCAGCTTGGCAAAAACCAATTTACCAGCAGTTTGCTTGATTCAAGGTTGCAGAATTTGGCCTCTCCTCATTTTTGGGTTCTGTGCCCTGTGCTGAAGTGTTGAGCAGTACTTGGCAGGGGCTGTCCCCTCCCCAGCATTGTTTGTTTGGTATAATATTAGGAAATAAATTAAGGAGTTACATGAGCTTTGCTTTACAGCAAAAAGAAGGAAGAAGGTATTCAGATAAGTTTCTGAATCATAACCCAGCAAAGATTTATAATAAAAAATTCATATGCAAATCTCTGCAGTGTACTGAGTTAAAATCAACCCGTTACACAATGACCCTTGTCTTAACACATGAAGTCAAATGCAAAAAAAAAAATGAACCTAATTGATTGTAACTAGAGCAAAAATCTGATTGAACAGAGCAGTCACTGCTCCCCAGTAAGGTGTCCCATGGACAGCTGTAAAAATCTGAAACTGCCCCCTCACAGCTCTAAAATTTCAATTTTCGCAGGTAATAGTGGAGGAATTCTGAACTACACCCAGCTCATCCCTGTAAACCAGTTCCCAGATTTAAAGTTAATTCAAGTGTAAAAGGAGGATTAAGGAGAAATAAAGCAGAAACTCTACAACCCCCCTCTGGAGCTCCCCAGCCACAAAGCAGGGACAGTGTGCAAAACCAGAAATCTTTATCTACAAAGTTTTTATCTTCTGAATTTTCATTCACATTTGTTTCTTTAATTTTTTTTTTTTAATATCTCATAATTAATTTTTCAGACTGGATTCCTTAAGGGCCAGGTTCATGGAGATAAATAACCTGGTAACAACTCTGATCCCCAGAAGATTCAGATTAATTTGGATACAGCTTTGACAAACATTAAATCTCTTCTTTAATGATGTTCCTCAAACAAAACAGTTAGCAAAATATCTGAATTTCCTTGTATAATGTCACATTTTAATGTAAACATCAAATAATGTACCAAAAGTTTTACCGGGAAAAAAAAAAAAAAAAAAAAACCTTAAAGCGGCACAATTCTTTATACCACTGGAGAAGAGGGGAGGAAAAAGCCAGATTACAAACATTTACACATGCATAGTGGAAAAAAAATTAAACAAACAAACAAAAAAGTATTTTACTAAATTCACGCATTTTTTTTAAAATAGTTATTAAATCTACTAAGCACCAACATACCTAAAAATTTATTTTCAGCTTCATGATTCATTTAAAAAACCTATCAAATTAACTTTTCAAACAAGCTTATATTATTAGCTTGTCCAAAAATAAAATGTAGAGTTTTTTTGGGTTTTTTGTTAATTTTTTTCTTCTTTTTTCGATTTTTTTATTATTTTTTAAAGTATACCAATACTTTTATCTGAATGTTTCCAAACAATGGCATAGGTGTCTGCAAAGAATGCCTTTACTTTAACCTACAGTGGATGGAAAATACAATACCACATCATACAGAATCTAAAACTATAAAAGTCTGAGAATGCAGCATCCCTTCACAAAAAAGCTGATAAAACTGAAATTATTTAGAAGATGCTGCACCTTTATTAAAAAAAAAAAAAATTAAATGAATTTAAGCAGAAATAACATACATTTTTACATTAACTGGCCATTTCTGGTACAGAAACCCAGCATAGTATGCTAATGTTATTGAATAAATGTAAATGCTACTTACAATCTTCTTAAATACAATTTAGACAAACCTTTTTTTTCCTTTTTTTTCTTTTTCCTTTTTTTTTCCTTTTTTTCAAGTTGTACAGGTAATCTCTCAGCTGCTAGTTTAATGCAACATATCATTAACATTACACAAATTAAAAAATAACACGTGTGTGTCTTCCTACAGAAAAGCTTCCAAAAACCCGACCCACATCAAAAAATGCAAAACAATGGAATATAATTAAAAAAAAAAAAAAAAAATTAGTTGCAAGTCTAGCAGCAAAGCAATTAAGTGAGGATATATTTACCAATATAAACAAAGGGAATATTTGCAACTACAGGTGAAGCCCCAACTATCTCAGATCTACCGACACAAATAAAAATTTAATTCTCTCTAAAAAAAATAATCTGATTATTTAAAATAGGAGTAAAAGCCATTGCTACCTGATGAACTACCTAGGCTAAGTTCCTGAAACAAGGACAGGGGGTCGCTGTTCTTTTTTGTCTGCTCAGGAGGAGGTTTGGGCTTGGGGGGAGCCCGCAGAGCGCTGGCGTAGGACATGACGGGTTTGGTGCCGCCCGCGGGCTGGGGACTGCTGCTGTTGGACTCCACCAGCTGCTTGTTGGGCATCAGAGGGGGGAACTGGCCCAGATGCTGGAGCACGTTGTAGTTGAAGGAGTTGGAGAGCTGGATGTTCTCAGCCTTCAGGTGTTCCTCCGGGGGCTTGGCAGCCTTCGGTGGAGCTGCGAAGGAGAAAGCAGAGTTGGAGCAAACGACGGCTCTGACTCAGCCAATCCACCTGCAGCAGCCCAAAGCCAGAGCTGCCACCACCCCTCTGTAACCTCCTCCCACAGCACCCATCTGCTGTGCTTAGTCACTCTGAAAACCAAGTTCACAGAATGACACAATCCCAGGATGGCTTGGGTTGGAAGGGATCTTAAAGCTCATCCTGCTCCATCCCATGGCAGAGACATCTTCCACCAGACCAGCATGCTCCAACCCCATCCAACCTGGCCTTGAAGTGATCTAACCTCATTCCCCACTCCTGGATCATGCAGCAGCAGCACAAGACTGACATCACCCACCAGATGCTCCCTGTGTTTGCACCCTGCAGCTGAAACCCCAAACCTGCAACTCTGCACAGCGGATTCTCCGCGTGCACTGAAGGGAAGCTGCTTCCGAATGGGATCTACTCTAATTTAAGCACTTTATCCACTGAGACAGCATAAAGGGTATTTCATTCTTCTTGCTTTACAGCTTAATAGGCTAAAATTAAAATTTACAGCACCATATATAATTCATTCTCCAACAGCAATTCAGAGTCCTGAATGCCAACCAACTAATTATTGGTATTTCAGGCTGAATGCATTCCTGCTAATTGATATGTTCTTGCTCCACATTTAACAACTCCTGTAACTATCAGAAAAAATGGTGCTTTAAACCATAGGTATAAAACTGCTTTCAAATGAATTTCCTGAATCCTAATGAGGTCCCTTACTTTTGTCTGGAGAATTCTGCTGTCTTGCACAGCTAGAGAGACACTACACTGAAACACAGCTCCATGTTCTATCTGCAGTAGTCCAGGAACTGGGCAACAGATATATTGTGTAATTACTTCTGTCTTTGATCATATAATGTTATTTTTAAAGTGTATGTACAAAAATGTACAACCAAATGAGTGCAAAAGCAGAAAAACACAAAGTAAAGGGTCACACACAGGCATCTGCTTTTTATAGAGCACTCAAAAAAAAACCCAAAAAAAAACCAAAAAAAAAAAAAAAACCAAAAAAAAAAAACCCAAAACCAAACCAAAGAAGAATGGATATGGAAAGAACACAAGCCAACCAAATTTGCTAGAGTTGCTATGATTCCACAAAAAACAAACAACCCAGAACACGAGCAAAAAATTTCCCAAAATAACCACAGCACTCAAGAGAAGACAAGTAATGACAAGCAGGGCCAGAGGTGAAAGCTGTGTGTGGTAGAGGTGCCTAACAGGAGGAAAAATATGAAATACACATCTTGAATAAGAACTTAAATCATTTTCTTTCCATCAACAGAAAAAGCAATGCATATCAAACCCTCAAATTGCAATTCTGGGAAGTGGCTGCATGGAACAACCCTGAGCAATTGACAGCAGCTCTCCTGTGCTCCATAAATCCCTCCTGGTCCAACCCAACACTGGTGCCACTGATGTGCAGGAGGGATCAGCCCTTGAACAGTCTGCAGCCCGAGTCACTCCCTCCCAGGCAGCAAAGTCAGGCTCAGGACTTTCACAGCATCACATTCTCACGGGGTTTTATTTCATGGATAAAAACCAACAGTAACGAGAACGGTGCACTGACTGGCCATTAACCCTTAGCTCTATAAAACACATTTGGGCTGTAAATATGATCACAGGCAGTGAGCTGTAAATGTGGAAAGCCACAGCAGCCATAAAATGGAGACGAGTTTGCATGAACCATTAGGTACAGGGCTCTGTTTCTTACACATTTATTGACAAAACAGAAACCATGCTTAACTACAATAAAAAACATTTCATTGCAAATGCAGTTACCAGTGAGAATTTGGTATTTTCACTTAGAATTTAGTATTTGACACCACATGTGTGTATATGGTACTTTTTACATACACATCTGTCCTCTGAGGACTTTACTCACAAACAGGTTCTCAAGCTTTTCATTAAATCAAAGAAATGTGGGACTGGCTGATCCCAACATAAATGTGCCAGAGTTCCTGAGATAGTTCCTCCTCTTAGATAACCACAGAGTTTGGAGAGCAACTCAGTGTGAGCAATTCAGTGATGAATGCCACATAATACTGTGCATTCAGCTCCTTGATTTTCAGTAAAAATAGAAATAGATTGAAGGAGGTGCCCTGAGCTTGAAGCTTTGAACTTAGCATGAAAGATGCTGCCATAAATATGGGTTTGCAAAATAACATTTTCACATGTTGGAAATTAAAAGGCACATTAGGAATTTAATTCTTGAGTGCTGTTGCTGGCTGATATAAAGAGCTTTTCTCATTCATTCTACACTGCATGTTCCTACTTCAGAATTACTATGAAATTACAAGATGTTTTACGTTTATAAAGTTTGGTGAAAAGCAATTAAATCTTTTAAGGCCAATAAAACCAGCTTATAAATATTTTTTCACATTATTAAGTGGTTTTAATATCCACACTGGAATACTGTTTGCATTTTTTATTAATTTTGTTTTTAAATTACCACTGGAGATTCTTAAAGTAAAATCACAGTACTATCCTGGTAATTTTGTTTTTCATAAACACAAGAAATAAGGAAAACAGAAGAATAGTTGCACTGCTTCAGCTCTCTCCTTGCAGTTTTTTTTCATCTCTGAAAAGTTAATTTAGTTTCTGTCTGCTCAATCAATCAGCACTGCTGCTGCCACCAGGGAAGCCACATTCCACTGAGATTCTTCCACGGTGAGAGAGAATTTAAACTCGTCACTCCTTTGATGAAGTACCAGAATTTACTAGAGAAACGCTGAGAGCACTAATTCAGTTTATGTGTTGCTCCCTCAGACTGTAATACCAACACAAAATACCACTGATTCTGGAAACAAATAATCTGTCTTGCAAATAAATCCCACCAGTCACCTCAGCTCCTTCCAGCACAAATTCAGCTGCACTTGAAGCCACAGCAAGAGACTTCCTGGGCTTAGTGGAGCTTTAGGAGAGGACTAAGAAGCAGCATTGCTTTTTTAGCTGAAGAGCAGGATGTTAACAAGAAATGGGATTATTCCAAGCAAGCCTTTAACAACTGAAACAGCAAGTACTTCAAAAATCTTGGCTGAAACTGGTTTAGGGAAAGCAGCAGCTGCAGCTGTACCCACCTAGCAGCTCCCGGGGTGGAACAGCTCTGCTGGCTCCATTGCATGGAATGTTTGGGTAGGGGGCAGAGGAGGAGGAGTTCACCCACAGCTCAGGGGAGGAGTAGTTGAATGATGACTGGTTACTGTGGTCCTGAAGCTCTTTACACTGACCAAGACTGTCTTGAGGAGTGCTTAATTCTTCAGAACAAGCCTGGACTGAACTAGAGGAAATTCTTCTTTGGTACAACGGCCTGCCTGGTCCTCTTGGTTCATACTGTGAACAAAAAAAACCCCAAATCATAAAATAACCTTTTGCTCTTTTGATTCAACTGCATGTATCAAATACCATTATCCCATTCAATATTTTCCCTGAAATGTCTTACCAAAAAACCCCCCAGTTCTTACCATTTACAAAAAAACCCGAATACATTTCAAGTTATATGTTGTATACTGCAGTATTTTGATCACACAAAACAGAGAATTTTAAAGGAAGTACAAGGAACATCAACTGAGATTTCTTAATTCTTATCAACCTTTATATCTCACACTGCACACTCCTGTGTGGGTGTTGGATCACACGGTGAGGAGGAAGACACCAGCATCTACAGACGAAGCAAAGGAAGCACAGAAACACACAAGAGCAAGAAAAAAATGCTCTTACAAGGCAGCCAGGAAAAAAATGGCTTTTCCTTTTCCAAAGGATAGATTAGTGACTTGTACACCAGGATCTGGGTAAGCAGGATACATTTGTATACTGGATTTTGTACATATAAAACAAATGCTCTGGAGAAACGAGTGCTCTCGGGAGAAATAATTCAGAGAATTTTATCTGAAAGCACAGAAATTATTTGCTTCCATAAACACTGTAGATCATGCAGATGAAAATGGCAGGAGCTCCATCAATTAACCTGTGGGCTTCAAGAGTTGAGATTTAAGGGCCCTCTAAGCTTTCTCAAGATTCAAAGCAAAGTTTATTTTTAGTATTTTTCAAAGCAGTTTATTTTTAATAGTAAATACAGTATTTACTCCCATCTGCACTGACTAACAAGAGCAGCAATAACAGAAAAGTCATACAGGTAAATCTAGACTTGGTAAAAGGAAAAAAAAAACAACCTAATGAAATGTCACAAGAAATTAGCTAAGCAAACATCAAATAACTTGCTTGCAGAGTCCAACTACTCTTATTATATCATCTACAAAAAATAGGGGAAAAAGTGCTCAAAAGGAATTGTTGTATCTTTTTTCAGTCGCCACAATCAAGGGATCAACACTTGGATATCCTGACAATCCACTCCCCTAAGGAAATTCTTCAACAACAAAAACAAACAAACAAATTTCATAAATTACTACCCAAATCAACCCAGAAAGTATACATTCATTGAGTTTAAAAGGGCTATTTTGGTAAGCAATCAGGAATTTATCAAAGTTCTGGACACTTGCAAGTACAGAACCAGACAGAATAACTCCAGTATTCCCTTTGATGTGCAGTTCAGATCTGGTTTGACTAAACACATGCAAAAGCTTTCAAGTATCAAGTCAATTAACAGCTTTATAAATAGTGATTGAGCAAACAGTTTAGTAAGGATACCAAAAGTCAAGAAATCTGCCCTGACAAGTGCCTTGTCTGAGGGATGTCTGTTAAAAATACATCTAAAACTCCATTTTGATTTCTTTGTGCATTCAGTCCTACCACCTACCAGCTGGAGCAGCAGTTTTGGAGAGTTTATAAGCAAGTCTCTGTCTTTTTTGCATTTGGCATTTCTGTCACATATTTTGAAAGGAAGGAAAAATAAGAACTAAACTGAATTTGCACTAATTACATAAAGGCTCACTCTATTTGTCTTCAGATAGCAGGAGCTGTCACAAGCTTTATAGGAATATTTATTGGTTTATTACTGCTGAAAAGCCATTGTTCCTACGTCCTGCTGTACTGACAGCATTAACTGTTGTCACAAAGTATTAGATTTTATACAGGGTGGTATGACTTAATGGACTGAGACATCAAATTTCTAAATGTCTATAAACCCAAACCTCGCTACAGCTCTGGCTGGGCCTGAGGACTCCATTAACCTCTCTGGATCTGTGTAAGACAGAAATTTGTAAAATGCACTGGAATTCGGTTTTAGTTATTTTTCCCAGACTGATAAACTAAATATTTTCTGTTTTCAGAAGTTAAAAGACAAATTAAATATGTATTGTGTGAGACAGCGATGAGCAAGGCTCCCTCCCCAGCTCCCATAAAAACCTTAACAGAAATGCATCATAGAACAAGCCACTTATGTACAAATATTGGATTACATGCAGTCAGTGAGAATATTAATTCTCACATTCCTGAAATGCAACTTGGCTTCAGGATACTCCGTGTTTGCACATCATACACTCCTCAGCACCTCAGATTCCAACAGGGATTAAAACCTCCTGCTCAAAACATGACCTGTCCTGGCTCTGTGTGCTGGCACAGTCTGCATCTCACAGCACAGCCCCTTAGGGCCCCAGGACAGGAGAAGATGGAGAGGGACAGAGCCAGCCACGTGTGGCAGGGTGTGCGCTGGAGCAGCCTCAGGGAGCACAGCTGGATGTCTCTGATTTCCAACACACAGCCCCCAAAATACACAGGATGGCTTTTTATTGAATTAATGCAGGCAGGGTGGGATTATGAAATCAGGTTTTGGACCGTGGTGGAACAAGTACAGCTCCGGTCTCCTATGAGAAGTAACTCAAGCACACTCGCACCTCAACACTGAGCTACTGGCTGGCTCATTCCAGCTGACTGTCCAGAGCTTCCACCTGGGCTGTGCCTGATTTTCACTGCAGATAAATGACATGCAGACACAGAGCAACGACTGCACCAAAACTCAGAGTAACATTCCAAAAGCCAAGGCTTTCTATTTAGCACAGAAAATGCTACACCTGCAGCGACAGGAACCACAGATCTGCTCAGGATGAACAGCAGAGACACAGAGAACAATTCCACCTCACAGAAACTCCCACTGCGAGCTTTCAATGTGCGAGGTGTTTTGCACTGATGACCACCTCACAACATAATTTGACGTGAAAACGACAGGACAAGCGCAGAGCAGACAGAACACCCACCTCTTCTAGGCTGTGGAGCGAAGAAGCAGAAACTGCTCGAGATGCGAGTGGGTGAAATGGCTCCTGACCGACTGCGTGCTGATGATTCTGGATTTGTATAAAAGGGCTTTGCTGCGACCTGTGGGGCAGTGGAGGTATTCCATAGTGAAAGCCCTGCCCCAGGAGGTGATTCTGCTGTAGGTTAGCGTAAGTCCAGGACCCATCAGGTTGCAGGTACTTCAAGGGAGACGGGGTTATGTGTTCGGATGGCATTGAGAAAGGGGGGTTGTACATTTGGGGTAAATGCTGCTGAAATGCTGGGTTAGTGGGCAGTTCAATGTCTCTGCTGTTCTCAGTGAAGTTGGGGAAGTGGGCGCTGTGGTTGGAGTTGCAGGAAGGAGAAGGGAGTGCTGGTGGGCTTCGGGGCTGGACTTGTCTGTATTGCAACAGTCTGGACTGGGGGGGTGGCATTTCGGCCCCGTCGCGGCTCTCGCTCGGATCGCGGTGCGACAGCTCCCGCAGCAAGTCCTGGAACCTGCACCGACACAAGAAACGCAGCAGGGAAGAGAGAAAGAAAGAAAGAAAAAAAAGTTTTGCTGAAATCCCGCTCTTTTTGAGGTGCAGAAAACTCAGAGAACAAAATGCTGAATTTAAATAGTCTCATCTTTGCACTTACTGACCCTAACTTCAAAGGATGTGACTGAGCAATCAGAAATTAGGCACAAGAGGATTAACTGGATGAAATACCCACCTGAATCATCTCAAAGTTTTAATAACTCTTGAGATTTCCTTTCCAGTCAGAAGAATCAATTTTTTGTTATCTCTTAAGAGACAACTAAAGGTAAGGATTTCCTGCTTTACTACACAAAGTAAAAAGTTCACATAGTTAAAGAAAATGTTAACCCCTTTCAAGGCAAAAGCCGGAACAATCAGGGACTCCCCTCACTTGCACAATACACTTCTAAACTTTTTCAAAAGGTCAATTCATTTCAGCACTTCAAAGAGTCAGCTAGAAGGGCATTTAGATGCTTTACCATGTCTATAACAAACCAGATGGAAAAGAAAGCATAGTGGGAGATGACAGTAAACAGAGGCAATTTAAAAATCCAGCCTTTACAATACATATGATTAAAGTTGATGACCACTGGAACTATTTTTCTGTTGATGCTCAACAGCTTCCTTTCTTGCCCCCTAAAGCTCCATCTCAAATACAAGCTTTTTTTCTTTAAATCTGCTTTTAAAAGCAAAGGCTTTTTGAAAAGGAAGAAATTTAGATTTCAATTGGGAGCAGTATTTAGGGAGGGGCTGTTTTGTTTCTTTTCAAGCACACATATCTCAGACTGCTACTTCAAATTGAAGAATTTACAACTTAAATAGGCCTTAACTACACTCAGACACGTTTTTCATAAAAACACAAGGTTGTTATTCTCTATCCACTCCTTATTCCATAAATATAGCCCTGAAAAGCTCCATAAAAATATTTTTCCACTACAGCTTTACTACCCAATATACTAACAGAATAAAGCATAACACATAATAAAAGCATAGTTGTAAGTCAGCCTGCCAACTATTTTAACCTTCATAATAACAGCAGCAAAAAGCAATACCTTTAAGTGCCTTGCACTTGATCACAGTGTTACAGATAGATGCCCACTGCTCAATTTTACACAAGGTCTGATGACTCAGTAAACAAATACCTTGAATATGTTGCCTCTGTTTCATCTTCTGTATTACTGGCAAGTTTCCAGTTTGCCCTAACTTGCTGCTGTTGATGTAATCCAATTGGTTGCTGAGGAAGATGTGGTAGATGAGGATGGTGATGGTGTTGATATGGAATAGTGCCTTGACTGAGATAGGCATTATGTTCATTCCATTGCTGTAACCTGGCTTGTTGTTGCTGCCTTATTGTTTCCAAAGCTACATTTCCATGCATACGATCTATAAAAATAGTTTTAAAAAAAAAATTTATCTAATGCCCCTTTTTAAAGATCTTTATGTTAGAAAAAAAAAAAAAAAAAAAGATTATTTTTTATACAGTTTATTCCAGGGTCTATTATACACTAACTGCATTGCAGTGCATAACCTGGTTATTTAAATCATATGGAAAATCATATAAACATGAATCTTCTAATAAAGTGCTGAATATTCAAACATGCCTCAAGCAGTAAATTATGCTCAATGACATTACTTATGGAAACTAACCCAACAATAACCCAATTCAGAGCAATATGCCTGAAAAAGGTAAATACCTCCTTCATTTTCACTTCAATGTAGTTATAATTGCACACTCTGAATTTAAATAAAGAAAAGTCACCTACCTAAAGTGTCCCCTAAGGGCATTCCTGATGGATTCTCTTCAATGAAGTTGTTCAAGTGGGTTGGCAGAACTGGGTTGTGCTGTGCAATAGGCCTCAAAGGATTACTGACTTCTTGTAACAGAGGTGGGGGGTGTTGTTCTGAAATCACAGCATCTACAGCAGGAGAATGTGGTCGGTGGGGAATGGGATTATTAAAAAAGGATTGGCTGGGGCCTGCCTGGAAAGCAGGGGAAAGCTGCGAAGGTGGTGGAGGCTGCTGATTCAAGTGATTATGCTGCTGAACTACCTGGCTCTGCTGGGGTGGCATTTGGTTGGGCTGGTCAGGCAAGTGATTTTGCTGTTGACTTAAGAGGTTTTGCTGCTGCTGCTGCTGCTGCTGCAGAGGGTAGGGCTGCCTCGGGATCTGGGACAGGTGCTGGAAGTGGCGGCTGGGAACTGCGAACTGGGAGTGGGGCGGGGTCAGGTGCAGGTTCAGCTGCCTGGGGTTGGGGTTGTCTTTGCGATGGAATTTAGCATTGGGGTAACCAGCACTGGAACGGGACTCTGGGCTTCTCTGCTGAGGGTTTGCTTCTAAATCAACCTACAAAAGGAGAGTAAAAAGTTCTGAGAATTTGCATTTAAGAAACTGAAATAAAAGTATTTCGGTTTGACTAAATGAATGAATGAATAAACATAATGATTAAACTCATTAAGAGACAGTATGAAATAACAAACAAATAAAAATACTCAAACCCCAAAAAATAAACAAACAAACCAAACGAGAAACCCAGACAAGAGAAACCCACCTGCTTGGATTCCAGAGGTTTCTTCTCAGGTGTTCGAATTTTACTGATTTCAGGTCCAGCAGTGTTTTCACTTTTACCTAAAGACATTTACAAAATTATTTCATTTCAATACAAAAATTACTATTTTGTGAGGTTTTTCTTTCCCCAGACACAGGAAAATTGACTTATTAGCATGGCATTTATAGCACCACAGACATTTAGTATTATCTACCTAAATAACATTTTCCTTTAATCTCCACATTTTGTTCATTAATCACCACTAAGTAATCCTTCCAACTTAATGCAAATAACATCAGCAGTACTGTGGAAGGGAGACGGAACATTTACACCCTCAACAGCCCTCCCCAGCCCCCACTCCTCCTGAATCTCACAATATCCCAGTTATTCTATTTGTAATGGCAAATCCCAGGTTATTACCCCAGTCTGTGGATCGCTCGATTAGGGAGGAAAAGGCGAAGGGGGAAAGGGAAAGGGAAAGGGAAAGGGAAAGGGAAAGGGAAAGGGAAAGGGAAAGGGAAAGGGAAAGGGAAAGGGA
>JAOTBB010014934.1:0-25689 GCA_025629985.1 Chamaetylas fuelleborni | reverse complement strand
AGTGATGGGGCGGGAGATTCTGTGCTGGGGGGCGCTGGGGGAGCCGCACTGGGGCACTGGGGGGCACTTTCGGGACATTGGGGGCAGTACTGAGAGCACCGGGGGACAGTTCTGGGAACGCTGGGGGGTTCTGGGGAGCGATGCTGCGGCACGGGGGGCTCTGGGGGGCAGTGCTGGGAGCGCTGGGGGGCACGGGGTGAAGTGGTGACAGCGCTGGGGCAGGAGGTGTAGTGATGGGGAGCACTGGGGGGGCAGTACTGGGCCACATGGGGGCCGGGGGGTAGTACCGGGGCAGTGGGGAGGGCAGGAGGGCAGGACCGGGGGCGGTACTGAGGCAGTGAGGGCAGTGGGGCAGTCCTGGGAGGGAAGGAACGGAAGCCTTGGGGCACTGGGGTAGGAGATGCAGCGGTGGGGGGGGTCCGTGGGTACCGGCGGGCAGGAGGGCAGTACTGGGGGGAACCCCAGTGCCCCCCGGGGCCCCGGGAGGAGGAGCAGAGGGGGTGATGGAGCGGGAACGCAGCGGCACAGGGACAGACCCTGCAGAGGGGAGCCGCAGCCTTGGGAGAGGGCTGAGTGGCCCCGAAACAGCGCGCCGTAACCCACCGCCGTGGGGCAGCTGGAGGGTCTGCAGCACCACAGGGGCAGGACAGGGGGGCTGCCGGGCAGGGAGTCCTGCCGGGGAGTGCCGCTGGAATCAGGGCTCCCTGGTCTGGGAGACGGAGCACGGGAGGGGAAGAGCGCCCGGGATCCTCGGGCTGCGATGCTGCGTGCCAGTGGCAGCGGAAAGGGATGCAGGAGCCTTTGTAGGGAGAGCAGCGCCGAGCGGAGCCGCTGCCGAGGAGCTGAGCAGGCCCCTGGTGCTGATGTTGTCATCTGTGTCTCTGTTGTGTATTATTTCCAGCTGATTGGTAAAGATGGAAAGAGGGAGAGGAGAAGGAGGAGGAAGGAACCTGGGAGGCTCTGGCCTGCACAGGAACATTTATTCCCAGTCCCAACAGCAGTACCACTACCCGGCCTCCTCCCAGGGGAGCTGCATGGAGATCCAGGAGCTGGCCTCCAAGAGGGTGGACATCCAGAAGAAGCGATTTTATCTGGATGTGAAACAGAGCTCCCGCGGCCGCTTCCTGAAGATCGCCGAGGTCTGGATAGGAAGGGGCAGGCAGGACAACATCAGGAAGAGCAAGCTGACCCTCTCCTTGTCCGTGGCTGCCGAGCTGAAGGACTGCCTGGGGGACTTCATCGAGCACTACGCCCACCTGGGCCTGAAGGGCGGCCACGGCCACCGGCACGAGCACAGCAATGACAAGGAGCAGCATCCCCGGAGGCGGCCGCAGCACCCGCCGCCCTCGCCCCCGGCGTCCGTGGGCTCCGAAGAGCCCCCCCACAGCGTCCTCAAAACGGAGTACATCGAGAGGGACAACAGGAAGTACTACCTGGACCTGAAGGAGAACCAGCGCGGGCGCTTCTTGCGGATCAGGCAGACCATGAGCAGGGGACCTGGCATGATGGGTTACTTCGGCCACAGCTTGGGACAGGAGCAGACGATCGTCCTGCCGGCGCAAGGGATGATCGAGTTCAGGGATGCTTTGGTGCAGCTGATTGAAGAATACGGCGAGGGGGACATAGAGGATCGCCGGGGGGGAGGTGACGAGCCCCCGGAGCTCCCCGAGGGCACCTCCTTCCGAGTGGACAACAAGCGCTTCTACTTCGACGTGGGATCCAACAGGTACGGCATCTTCCTGAAGGTAAGTGAGGTGAGGCCGCCCTACCGTAACACCATCACAGTTCCCTACAAAGCGTGGACACGGTTCGGGGAAAATTTTATCAAGTACGAAGAAGAGATGAGGAGAATTTACAACAGCCATAAAGAGAAAAGAATGGATGCCAGAGGGGACAGTGGTGAAGAGCAAGAGGGTCTGGAATAGAGTGCATTGGACAATTAACCAAACAAAGCAAGCAGAAATTGGTGAGAGGGACTAACCTATAGTAATTCCAAGTTGCCCCAGTTTTTTGTAAAGTCCTTTTCTGGTAGTTCTTGCTAACTCCAGTACATAATGTTCTAGGAGGCTGGTTATCACGTTAAACTATGCCCAAAACATCTCCGTGTGTCTTAGGAAAGGACCAACCTCCCGGGTCCGTATGAGTCAGCTGCTTCGAGTGTTGGAGACTGTGGAAGTACGAGTATCAGCACAAACAAAATCCGGCACCCTGACCTTTAAATAGTCTAGAAAAGGCTTGTGTTGCACTTAAACACGATACAAAAGTTCCCCCACCCTGAACCTTAGGATGAAATGTATCAGTTACTGCTTATCATGAGTTTTTCAGGACTGGCTTCTGCCCGTGCTCGGTCCAAAGGCCGAGCAGCATTGCCGTAGAGCACTTACGGCAAAAATCAGCTCCACGTGAATCTCTGGTCTGTGTGTGAGGAGGGAGAGAGGTTTTAAAGTTGGCATCTCCTGGTTATTGAGTTGGAAACAATAGTCTGTTTATGGGTAAAACCTCGATAACCGGTCAGACCTCGGTCACGTGCCGGTGAAGGGCGGAAGATCTCTCATTCATTCCGTAGTTTTGTGCTCACCAGACAACCTGAGTATCCCAGGACAGAGGAGTGCTCAGCCTTCTGAATTAATGGCAGTGAATAATAACCCACTCCTCATCTCCGTATTCTGCCCGTTAGAGGCTGGTGATCTTTCTTTTTTTAATTATTATTTTTAATGCATTTTGTCCAAAATTTCAGAAGGTATTTTTGTATTAGGCGTTCCAGCAGGCGACTGTGGAGCGGGTGTTGGGAGGTGGAAGGAATGCCGCGACCGAGGCTCCCGCCTTCTCTCCCAGATTAAGGCGGTTCGGGATGTTGCCTGTGCGAGGAAGGCATTTGGGTGTTTTCCTCCTCCTGCCACGGGGAAGACCTTTGGGGTGTTGGGTGCACCACTGGATTCGTGTAGACAGGCATCTCTTTCATGCTCCCCCATGGCACATCTCGGAATCTGTGGTGGATGCCCCGTTGGGTTTTCTGTTGTGTTGATTGTGGGTGGTGTTGGGGAGACAACATCTGTGCCCTGCCATCACCCCCTTCCTCTCCAGCCCCCTCCTCAAGGAGCTGGAGCTGTCCTTGAGTGGCGCCAGTCCTTCGCCTGCCCCAAGGTTTCGGTATCATCCTGGAGTCTTTGTGATGTAAATTTTAAATTTCCTGATATTAACTCTCTGCCTGGAGGGAGAATGTGTGCAATTACCTGGTTGGGAGGTTGATGAAAGATTCTGTGTTTCTTAAAACCTGAATATTGATAACATAAGGGGCTTGTCTGGCCTATGGGCAAGCGGCTCCTTCCCCCTGAACCAGCGGGAGTTTGATTGAGCTCCAGGTACTTCTAGTAGCGTGTTGCTCACCTTTAAGATTGTTTTAAGCAGGCGTTACCATGTCTGATCAGATATTTATAATCACTCAAATTGTTTCATTACAGAGTGGCTTAGTGTGCATGTGGACCGGCTATTTTTCCATGCAAACATGACCTGTTTAATTTTTTAACCTTTTGAGAAGCATCTTTATGTCCAACCAGACTGCTCACCACTCCGAGTCTGGAGCCACCTGCACACTGCATGGCCACGCTCAATCCGAATGCTGTTGCCTGTTAATGTCATAATGAGAAAGGCTGGGGAGACAGGGTTGGGAACCAAGAGGATAATCTGGATTTTAGTTTGGGTACTAAAACTAGTCAATCTGTTTTAAAAAAAGAAAAAAAAAAAAAAGAAAAAAAAATAACAGCTTGCACCAAAGTCACCAAAGAACCTTTAGGAAAATGTTACAGTTGTAACAAGAAGTAAGAAAGTTAATTTCACTGTTTTAGGTGATTCCCCCTTTAAAACCACATATAGCAGTTACAGCAACCAAGCCTTTGGCTTAGTGTCAAAATCTCCCATCCCTTTCTCCATAGGTTGCTCTTTCAGGTCCCTTTTCAAACCTGGAAGAGATGTTTTCGCTCCATCACTCGAGCAGCCAGTGGACCGTGATGAATCAGCGGGAGTTGTGCGCGGTACTGGTTCATCATCGCTCTTATGGCTTTGGTCCCAATGGTTTTAACAGGTCAATTGAAAAAAAATAACCCACAAAACCCCACGTTAAAAGACCTCCACATCCTGTTATGGTGTGAAACCAGAATTTGGTGAATGAGTCGTTGATGCGTACGTTAGCGTATCGCTGACTGCTGCTGCCCGTCACAGTGCCTGAGGTAAAAAATTCACTTCTAGTCCAACAAACCGGAGCTATGAATGTACGAACTTCTTACGCTCTCCTTCCCGTTCCTGTGTGGCGTTCCTCCCCTGCGAGCTCGGCATCTCCCATCCCTGCCCGCCTTTGCCTCAAGGGATCATGAAAGCTCCTCGGTTGGAATTAGCCTGAGTGGCCACGTGTGTTGTAAGTGCTCATGCCTTCCCTGTGTTCCTGTAGTGTTGGTGAGGAAATTACTCGTGATTGGAAAGGGTTGTTTTCTTCACCATTTTAAAAGGAAAAAAGGATGCAAAATTGCTTTCCTTATTGCTGCCCATTTTTTAAAAAACCCCTTTGTCTTTAGTTAATGAATTGGCCTTCCAATGCCGTTTTTTTGTTGTAAATATCACCCAGGAGTCCAACAGCTGCTGGCTGCTGGGCCGGCCTGGGTTCTGGCACACAGGTGTCCCGTAGGATCCGCTAATGCATTTACTCCCTTGGCACGGGATGCACCTTAGTATCCAAACCCGGATTGGGATCTTCACGTTCATTGCCGATCACTCGTGGGTGGGCCGGTGGCTGCGGGTGTCCGTCGCAGTGGGAAACACCGGTGTTCGCGGATGTTGGGTTGGAGGATAACGGCTTTCCACGCGATGGGAAGCACATGTTGGGTTGGAGGGTCGTAGGGGTGCACTCGGAGTGTAGCAATGCAAGACTTGAATGGTGAGATTCAGAAACGGGTTCCTTTGTATTTTTGGCAGTGCGTCTTCAGCTTCCCAGAGCAGTGACCACGTGGGCTGCTGGTGCCTAGAAAGGCCCAGCGAGATGCTCGGGAACACTGAATCCCTGATGTGTTTTAAATGTTCGTTCCTGACGCCCTGAAACTGCCATGTCCCTTAAACTTGAGAAAACACAAGCTTATTTGCACTAGAAAGAACGGCCAAAAACAATCTTTAGGAGGACAGGGTGAAGAGCACCGGTCTGAACCTCTTTTTCTCATGAGAGAATTTCCTATTCAAGCCCTCACCTCTGTTTCGAAATAGTATGGTCCCGGCAGAAAGTCTGTCAGTTGAATTATTAAATCCTAATGCACTTTATATTGTGTAAATAATGCTAGGAGCACATTTCTGCTCCCGCTCCGGTAAGGGGATGCTTTGGTAATGTAGTCTAACGCCGAGAGAAGCCGTCTCCTGCATGCACGTGTCTGTTAGAGACCTGTTGATCCTGCTCGGTCCAGCTCCGCTCGTACATTAGAGGAGGACAGGTGCTGTGTTGAGGATCCTCTCAAGCCACCAAGAGTGGGATGATGGTTTGGTTTTTTGAATTGCAATGTGCAGAGCTGCTGAGCATCCTCAGCTCCGCCATCGCAGCGGCTCCTCGTCCCTTCTGCAAACTGGGCCCCGCCGTGTTGCCGTTGAGGCTTAGAACCGAGCTTTATGCTTGTAGTCTTGACAAAGCCAAGTCCAGCAGCTGCCTGATACCTGACTTTCCCCGCTGCTGGCGCAAAAGGCGGGGTGGTCCCTGAAAAGCTTATCTCGGATGGAAGGGGCTGCGGGGGCTTCCCCTGCCTTGCAGCTTTGGGGGGTGTTGTGCTGGGTCTGGCCCATGGAGCCGGCTTTCCTGGTGAAGTACAGAGCTGTGGAAGGGTTGGGAAGCGTTTTGCACTGGTGTGGCGCCAGGCGCCATGGGGGGATGGTGAAACCCTCCCTCGTGGGCTCCGTGCGTGCAGCCTGGACGGACGATGGGCTTTACCCAGCGAGAAGCTGCAGCGGTTATTGGTATCTACTCGTTGTCGTGTTTCTTATCTGTATCCAATATATACCAATTCATATCCACGTATAGGCATTAATATATTTATGTGAGTATATCGTAGCCTGTAGTAGCTCGTAGTGAAATAACCTTATTTATCCGAAGTTCAGTCTGAGGAGGGGACGTCTGCTGCCACCACCGGTCTGGATAAACACGGTATTCCATCCAGAGTTGGGTGCAAGCTCTTGGCCACAGTCCCTGTAGGAATTCCACAGGTTTTCGGCAAGGCTGCAAGCGCAGTTAAAAGAAGGCAAAGCTCTTCCTTGGAGGCGTCGTTGAGGCGAGGTGAGAGCTGTAAAGAGGCAGCTGCCGGCCACTTCATGTCTCCATGCCGTTTTACAACCCCTGGCTCTGCAAATCTGTGCTGCCATGTTCATAAAATCCCAAGCAGAAGTATTAAAATCTCTTTATACAAGAAAGGACCCCCAAGCAATTACCAAAATCAATGTCAGCACTTTTTTTTTTCAGCTACAGATGTCCTAGTCTGATAATTGCATCATTTTCTTCCCCTATGGCCTACTGAAGTGACCTAAACTCCCAGGGAAGGGAGCTGGTGGTGGTTAGGAAGCCTTCTACTCGCGACTTGCAGTCTTGTTTTCCAATTCTAGTAATTTTTATAGTAGAAAGGAGTTTATTATTGTGTATTTTTATTGGGCAGATTTTGCACCAGGTCAAAAACTATATAATAAGTGTTTTCAGTTCCATGGCATTCCCACTTTTGGTGTACATACACTAGATATATGTGATTTATGAAAGAATTCCTGAAGAAAATTGGACCTTCTGTTTAATTTTCTATGCTGCTTACTCCAAAATTGTTGCCCTTTATTTTTAATGACTTAATGTGTTGTGATGTCTAAAATTCACCTTTCCCCTCCTACACCTCCATTCCTTTCACGTAAAGGTTGTGTTTGAAATTAAGAGTTTATTCAAGAAGGAGTGGAGTTAAAGGCTACTCCATAAGCTATAGCCAAGCGAGGCTTTCACATCACAGCCTTTGCCAAAATGTGTTGTTTTGAGGTGATCTGGTCTTGCCTAAAAATGGCCGAATCCTGTCATGGCCACTGGAAAAAAAGCCTAGGGGACAAGGTGCTTCTGGATTTGGGGGATTTGGAAAAAGCTAAAGCCAGATCTTTTGCTGTTCTATTTCTCCAAAACCTGCAGAAGCTTTCATGGGCTGACATCAATTTTTCTTCCTAATATTTTGTCAGCCTGCATTCAGTTCCCCACCTGCACCTCAATAAAGGCAACAGTATTCTAAAGCATCGAGGTGAAGTAAAATATCAAGAACTCCTGATAGATGACATGGATTAAAAATTGGTTTTCCAGAAATGTCAAAGCATAAATTGAGGTTTTATAAGCCGGATGTCGTTTTGGCATTTCTGTGATGGATGTAATTAGATCACTCCTTCCCCATGCGGAGGGAGGCATCACGCGGAACCCAGACCTGCAGCCCCGGGGCTCTCTCGTGTGCACCAGCTTCTAGAAAGGTGCAGGTGCCTGCTGGCTTCTCATGTGTGCTGGATGTGGTTGTGTTCCTACTGGCCTAGCCTCGAGGGGCCTGGCTGCCCCTCAATAAAACCGTCATTAACGGCTTGCTAATTCATCTTCTTAATTGCTAGGCTGCACAGAAACGCTTGGAGTGGCACATGGAAATTGCTAGCTCTGCACAGAGTCGAAACTTCCAAAGGCATATTCCGTCTTTTCGGGGTTTTAGACCCGTCCAACACAGCAGTATTAAACAGGGAGGGATAACAGCTCCTGCCTTGGCGGTGTTGGTTGGACATGCAGACAATGGGATGGATTTCTTGACCGCAGTGGGGGAAATCCATCCTGCGGGTGCAGTTTGCGTCTGCTCTTCGTGGGGATCGTTTGCCACGCAGAGATTGATCGGAGGCAGAGGTGGCCCTCGGTGGCGGCTGCTGGCAGCCCGAGAAAGCCGGGGCTTCGTGCCCAGCCCCGCTCGGCACCGCGCTGGCACAACATCTGTGAACTCACGTGTGGGCACAAATGAGCGCAGCGGCAAGGGAGAGAGGAGTATTAGAGATATTGCTGCACGGACATATTACAAATACTCATTTGCCCCCCGTTTCCAATAGGTCCTTCCCCTGGAGATATTAAACACAATCCATCGTCTGTTCTGTTTCCTGTACTGGAGACGTTCAGCGTGCAATGAGAGTAAGATGGGTTTCACAAGCAATATCAACATACTCTACTACTAACCTTAAATCTTTACCCTGCAAAGTGCATGCAATGGAATCTGCATTTCAAAACAGCAGAGAGTATGTGGGATAAAAGACACGGGTTAACCCCGGGCTCTTACAAGTATTCCCATCTGGTCCTTGTTGGGAGCACATGTTGTTGGCACAATGCAGAGGGAGAGGGGGAGTAAGAGCAGAGATAAGTGCTTCCCACCGAGACAGAGGAACGAGAAGGCAGGAGGGGGTGGAGGGAAGTGAGGACAAGATGCGTGCTCCAGGGAATGATAGAGCATGATGATGGTTTTATCTGTAGTAGGAGAAATAGGTGGCACCTTCAGCACTGGAATCCCACCGAGCTGGAGAAGGAGACACAGAGCCTGGATCCTAATGCTCTACTCGGGCACCAGGGGGGTTCTCTTGGGCTGGTTCTCCTTCCTCTTTAGGATCCGTAACATGCTCTGCAAGTGTCCAGTCTTGCCAACAAACCCACGGAGGCCAAGTGTGTCTGATGGGTCACTGCTTTTACAGCTCGCCCTTTGAGCCATGTGGCTTGGCTCTTGCTGAGCTGGGAGGCTTGCCCAGGAATAGCTGCAGAAGCTTAGGGGGGCACACAAGTGTTGGAGGCCTGTAAGGTTGGCTGATCCCAACTTACGGACACCTGTGTGTGCTTTTCACCGGAGCAGTGCTCTGCAGGCTGCACTGGCTGCCTCCTGCTCCAGGAGTGAGCTGTGCAGTGTTATGTGTATCGATGGGGCAGCTGCTCTTTTCCACTGCAAAGGAGAGGGGTTGGTGAAGGCTGGAGGGGGTCAGAGGGGAAAGAGGCTTTCAAGCAGCAATCTCGTGCCTGCCTTTGCAAAGGGGTTTGTGTCGTTTCTAACGAGGCTCTGTGGATGATCACCACTTGTACCGCCTTTGCTTTCCTGGGCCTGCCACTCTGAGAGGTCTGAGGTGCAGCACGGGTCGGTGTCAACAGCTGTTGAAAGCTGTGCTTTGAACCAGTGAAGTGCTGGAGTAATTGCCTGGACTCTGGGAAAGCTGTCAGTGTGTGGAGCTGGGCCTCCTGATAATGGAGATGGGATCGCTTTGGCTTTATCCTGCCTGTGCCTGTGTTCTCCACCACTAAAAGGGGGTGGATGATACCTCCCTACCTCAAAGGTGTGCCAGAGTTCTTGTGATGATCTGATGCTGATCAATATTGATGATATCCAAAAGTGAGACAGGGAGAAATTTGGGATGAAATGTAGTGTTTGGAAGGTTTGCAATCTACCTTAGTCTAATCTTGAATTTGCAAGTGCAAGGGTGCCTCTAATGATGTGTTTCAGGGACGGGTACAGAACAAAAAGCATCCATATTTTCCCCAAGTAGAACAACCTGGAAAAAATCTACTCTTTCAAATCTCCCATGCTGGATATTCCCAGCTTCCCTCCCTAAGCTATTTCATCCTACTTCCTCTCAGATACCTTTCCTGCTGTCCAGTTCATGTGTCCCTAGCTTCCATCTAATTCTATTGCTTTTTGTCTTACAGGCCACGCTCTCCAGAGTTATGAAAACAGTTTGGTTTCTTCCATGCTGCAGCTCTTACACATAATTAAAGGCTGTTGTCAGGTCTCTTCTGCATCCTTTCTAAAGGAAATACAAAGCTTTCCACCGAGGGTAATTTTTAGCCCTGATCATTTTCTTGTTGCTTTCTGATGAGTCTGTAAGGCAAGCACTGAGTGACAATATAAGCTCCCTGTGCCAGCATGTTTGGAAATACAGGTTTTCCCTTATGTTCCTAAATCTCCCAGGATTGTGTGTTGTCAGCATATGAAGAGTCACAGACATATTGGCATAAACTTTCCCTCAGTAACATTTTTAGTGCGAGGAGATCTGAGAGTTTTGTGTAGATCTAACGTGAGAGAAGCTCCTCCTGTCCCACAGTGTCACCACTCAACATGAATATATGATGTACATTTATCCCAGCACCTTCCAGAAGGGTGTTTAGGCAGGTGTCAGGCAGGTATTTCTTCCCTTCTCTTCCTAGGGAAAAGGCTGGATGTGCCAATGCAGCCCTGGTATTTTTAACATAAATTAATTATCCCTGCTGTTGCATGTTAAAGGGGGAGCTGGAGCACACCATATGCTGGCAGCAGCAGACCCCAATGGCTTTGCAATACGAGAGCAAAGCTCAGGGCTCACAGGGAGCTGAGCCCGGCGTTGGCGTGGCTCCCACAACTTCCCTTGGCAGCTGGTGGTGAGTAGGAGCTGGTCTGTCTCTGGAGGTTCCCCCCAGACCTGTTGCTGCTTTGCAGATTGTCATTTTTGCTTTGGGCATGGAGGAGGTTGCTGTGCTGCTGCCTGGTTGGGAAGTACCTGATGTAAAAAGAGTGTCTCTCTTCCCTCCCCCAGGAAGCTGGCAGGGGGAGTTTGAGGTTGGAGACCTTAGGCTTTGGGAGAGAGGTGAAGGAGCAGTGCCCTGGAGTAAATGCAGCTCAGTGAGCAGTCAACAGATGTGTTTTCTGTTTGGGTTGTCTTCACAACAGCTGCTTGTGCTTTCCTTCTGGATGTTTGAACACTTCTCTATAGGGCTGCCTAGAACAGGAATTTTTGAGGGAACTGAGCAGCCTCCAAGGACAGTCTCTCTCCTGAGACTCCAATAAACATGGCAAAGTGTTTGAAAAGTGGAGCATTGTGCTGGTGGCACTTTTAAAAGAGTTTTTCCCAGGTAGATGTCTCAGCAGGGGTGAGCAGAGGCTGCTGACAGCCAAGAACAGAGGGCAAGGGATTGATCTAGTTCTTGGTAGTAGGATTTATCCTAGATTCAACAACGCAGTTAATGTGCACATTCCTGTAGCAAGTGATGAAGTTCCTTAATTTAAGCATTTTTAATAATCTCCCCCATCCTGGTAAAATTAGGGAAAGAGTTTTTTGGCTGAAATGTGTAAGCTGAGAATAGGCACTGTGTTTCACACGGTGAACCAAACTTGAGTGCCTCTTACCTCAGAGCATATCCTTTAAGCTGGCATTTTATTTCTTGCTCCATCTGGTTGCAAAACATCAAGGTCACTAAAGCAGCACAGGCAGAAACCCCTGTAGGTGTTTATATGGCTGAGTGCATAGGGACATTCTCCTCTCACTTTGCCAGCAGGGCCTGATCCTGCTTGTGTTGTTCCTTTTCCCTGTTGGATCACCAAGTTCATGTCTTGGGCATGACCTAGTTTGAGGGCTCTTTTTTCCTTAGAAGTTCAGCATCTTTTTCTTAAACTTTCGTTATGAATCCCTCTGGAAATGTTGTGCAAAGCCCGAATGTGCCTTGGTTCCCTCCCTGACCATGCATTTGCTAACTGCTGCAGCCAATGCAGGACAAAAAGATGTGGAGCTGGTTATATTTTCCCCAGACAGCTGTTTTGCTCCGTGTCTGTTTTGGTGTGTTTTGGCTTTAACCATTCCAGGGATCCTGTTCCGCAGCTCTCACGTGCTTCTGCAGCTGTTGCACCGGTGTTGGGGCTCTGGCAGATGTTACCTCTGGGCTGGGGCAGATTCTTGGGGTGAAGCTGCAGCAGAGGGGGAGTTATTTAACCATGCAGCCAGCCATTCCCTCAGGGATGGCTCCCATGTGGAGCAGGGGCCCATTACCTGGGGCAGATTTGATCCTGTGCTGGTGGCAGACTCGCTGCTTCCTCCGAGCAGCCGGCGCGCACCATCTCGCTTGTAGGCAACGTCTGACAGCTTCCCCAGGGATGAGCTTTGCTGCATCTGCTGCAAGTGCTGCTCTGAGCTCAGGCTCTTCCTTCCCACCACAGCTCAATGGCATGCCTGGATCCTTTGTTATGTGTAACCTCAATTTGGTTTCTTTGAACAGTGCCAGGATTGCATTCTCCCCGGGATATTTAAATGGGGTGCAGAGTAATTAGAGCCGCTTTTCTCTGCATGTGTAATAGCAAATGCTGCCAAATCAGTTTAGGAATCGACCCAGGGGTTTGATGTGGGTTAGTAAATTCAGGCACGTGGGATGAGCGTGCCCACAGCAAAGCGGGCATGAAGATGTGGAGATAAGAGCTGTGCCTCTGCCAAGCTCCTGTCTGCTCTCCTACAGTCCTGTGCTGACTCCGGTTGCTGCAGTGGGAGCCGCCAGGAGCAGGGGCCACCAGAGCCTGCCCATGGGACCTGGGTCAAAGTGGCAGCAGACACCTGAGCTAGGCAAAGGACCGCCACCCACAGGTATTGTGTATCCCATGATAGCTCAGAGGGAAGGTGTCAGCAGCTACATCCTGGATACCACAGGAGCCCAACTCTCTCGTCCATCCTTTTCTGCCTCTGGGATTTTCACCTCCTGCCTGGTGCATCCTCTCTGGAGAGCCTACAGGCATGTCTGTCCTGGGATGAGCGTATGCCAGCATGCAGTGTGCACGTAATCCTGCTGCATCCCGGCCCCCTCTCCATAGCAGCATTTATTGCTGATGTCAGCACAGTCATCCCTCAGCGCTGCCAGGGGTAACCCTTTGAGCTAACCACTGGTAAGTTCCTTCTAGCTGTTTTATTTTTGAAAAAAGAAATAAAAAAAGAGGAGGGAGGTGTTGTAGTCGCCTGATGAACGTTTTCATGGATGCTGCCAGCTTTTTACTGTGGGTTACCTTGGTGAAGGCATATTACAGAGACTTTTCTTTCAAAAAGAGCTTAAAACTGTCTGTTTGGCAGTGTGTGCTTTGTGCTGCTATGTGTGGAACCCCAAGAAAACCCCCAATCCAGAGCTGGAGGCAGAAGTGGTGCCCACTTAACTCCTGGCTGCAGCATCAAGCTGCAGTTTAACCTGTTGCTTTTCACACCTCTTTCCCGCTCTTAGGAGGCACCTTCGAAAGCTGGGGTAAGCTCCCTAAACCTCACTCCTCAGGCTCTTCACAGAGGGAAGGTCACCCTCCTCCTCCCCACTGCAGCCTTTAAGCTGTTGCAATAGCCCTTGAGGTCCTTGTTCAAAACCCACACCGGCCTCTTCCTCTCAGCGAGGCCGAAGATGCTGTGCAAAACAAAACAAGCAAGAGGCCACAATGTGGGGATTTTTCACTTGCCTCAGCCTAAAAACCAGCCTCCTCCAGGCTCTCAGTCTTCCAAGAGCTTCCCACCTTTCTAGCCAAGCGGTTTGTTTGCTAGAAGAAAAATCGGTAGCTTTGTGCTAGCAATAAGTGGAGTCCTCTTTCACTAGCGCAGGCATTTTCTCCTTTGAATTCTGTTTGAATGCAGAAACTATTGTGAAATGAGAGCAGTAATATCGGGAAAGGGGAAAACAGAGTGTTCCTCCGGATAGGGTTTGATACAATTTGAAGCTGCTTGTGGAAGATTGGCTGGAAGGTAAACTGATTTGGACTAAAAAAGCTGGTGCTGGTAAAGTGTGTTAGTCACTCTTCAGCAGATGGTCCAAAATAGCTTTTTTATGGTCTCTGACCTCTAGGAAAGATAACTGGATTTTTGATCTTAGATTGAAGGGGCAATTTCTGCTGGAAGAAACTCGTGTTCTTTAGAAACCATCTCAGGCTGGCATTTACTGTCAAAAACATTTCATGGAAGCGGACAGAAAGCAAGCGAAAAATCGCACGTCTGAGTCAACCCCAGGCGAGCCTTGCAGGGTGCTGCTGCTGAGCTAGCCAGCCATCCAGAATTCAGGATGGATCCCCGTTGTCACCCACCCTTCTGGTGCTCCATGGCCACCAAAATTGCCCATGGACACCAGCGGGGGCATGATTAGGCAGGAGCTCCTGGTTTTGCAGCATCCTGGGCTTGATCCGTGGGCTGCAGAGGTGTCGTGGCCCCAAGGAGAAGCGTTCCACTCCAACATTCCTGTGTTGTGTTGGAGCTGTGGCGCTGGTACCAGATGGTGGTTGCTGAGGTGGGCATTGAGTTAGAGGGGTGCATTTCCAGACCGCTGCTTGGTCACCAGCTGTTGTCCAGGATGCCGTGGCTTTTGGTACAGCAGTAAGAAAATAAGCCTTTCTCTTTGAATTTCAAGTCAGGGGCCTGTTTTCTGCCAAGCTGCCCCCCACCGTTTCAAATGTATTTTATTCTCCTTTTCTTTCCGCTGGTCCCGTTCCGCTCCGCTCAACAGCTGCTGCATTTAATCCCAGAAGCTGCAGTTGGTAGGGAGCAAAGTGATCTCCATATAACCTCTCTCTTACTCATAAGCGTGCATTATGAAGCTTAACCGATGGTAATAAAATGTTTTGCTTTCAACATGCTGTCCCTGTGGTCCAATGTTCCCGTCTTCAGGCTCCATCGTTACGGCGGGGCCACGTATCGGAGCTGCTGCGCTGCTCCCCAGGAACGTGCCTGGGAATACTGGATGTAGGCCTCACGGAGAAGGTGGAGCAGAGCCCTTTCCATGGGTGGTGCAGCTCTTGGAGCAAGCTTGTGTCTTGGCAGTCAAGGGGAGAGGCGCTGGGGGTCTTGCTTGGCTGAGGCCCAAGTGCAGGTTCCCGTCTCCACGAGATTGTCTGGCAGTGCAATCTGCTGTGAGAGCCTCTTCGGGGACCGCGGCGCTACGTGGGGGGAGCGGGAACAGATTGCAGTCCTGCTGCTTGGTTGGGCTTTCTTCATCCCTTTCACAACCACTCTGCAGGTTCATGGCTTTATTTGGCTCTTTGGGTTTCCTGCATCCTGAAAAAGGGCATTTTCATGCCATCCTGCGCGATGGATGTTGTTTGTCCAGAGGGGAGAAAGGATGTTTCTCATCCACATTTAAGTAAACATACAAAATGTGGAAAGTCTGCTTTAGGAATTTTATTTCTGTTTATACGCCATTGATGCTTTTATTAAAAGCATCTTTTCGCATATAAATAATTTAGAGGTCATATGATTTTCCTGCTCTAAACTGAAAGCAGGGATTTCAAAGCAGGGATCTCCAAGCATCATTTCTGTGTCACGGTGGGTTGGACTACCCCTACAGCTGTTTTTTGTTGAACAGGATGGGATTTTTCCATATTTGAGGTTTGTAGCCTTTGGTTTTCAAGAGGAATTTCCCAGACAGAGCCCCCCAGAAGGTATCAGAATATATGGCTTTGTCAGGCAACGATAACAGCTTTTTTCTGGAGATTGCCATTTTGTAAATAAGCTTCTTCTCGAGCAGCACAGCTACAGCTCTGAAAGATGGATGATTATTTCTTCCCAGAATGGGTCTTCCGCTGCAGGATCTGGTTTTTATTGCGATAATTAGCATAGAATTAAAAATGGCCCTGCATCTTCAGTTTGCACTGTAGTGCCTCTGGTACCGAGCAGTCTGGGATGGTGTTTTCCTTGGAAATAGGCTGTGTCTGGGAATCACTTGATTCACCACTGGAAACCAGTGCACGGATATCTGCAGGCTTCAATGCAGCAAAAGCCTCCACCTCCTAAAATAAACGATTGCTCCTAATAAACTTTCAAATTAGTTGTTTTTTGGAGAGTGCAAAAGTTGCTGAGGATATTTAGATGAAAATCTAGCGCAGCAGCCGGAGCAGGATTTTATAAACACCTTTAAATTCCGGAGCTCGGGTTAAAGGTGAGGTCATGGGCAAGCAGACAGCTTTTTCTCCTAAAAACGCCTGTAATACCTTTTCTTTTTAAAAATTTAACAGTGTTGCCAGTCCAGGTGGAGGCAGAATTGTAAGGAGTGTCACACGTGGAGGACAGTGTATCCGTAGGAGAAACTAAAGCGGCAGAAATGCAGCACCAGGCGTAAACTTCCTTGTGAGAGCTGTGCAGGAAATTACAGTGCAATTGGACGCGGTGTCCTAGCATTAGATTTATTATCCACTTCCAAATCATCTGCCAAAAACCCTTTCAATCGGAAGACAGGAAAGAACATGTTATAAAAAGACCTGGAAAAGGAGTCATTTTGGCACAGGGGTTTTCAGGCTGGTAATTGTCCATGCCTACAGTGTTTGGGTTTGGTCTCAACATTGAGGTCAACGCTACTTTAGTCCAATCCAGTGATCCCAGTGCCTACATATGGCACATGGTGAGATGTGCCTGTCTTCCAGGATCAGGCTTGTATACAGTCCTGGAAGATGCTTCTCTGCCCAGTCTACTGCTCACCAATGAATCCTGCAAGACTCCAGCATCACTTAGGGATAGCCATGGTGTGCAAGCTGGCACACTTTTCCCCCACAATGGACTTGTTCCTTGCTGGGTGGCAGGGTCATGGCCACATCCATGTGCTTGTGTACATTCCCAAAGC
Source organism: Chamaetylas fuelleborni (assembly GCA_025629985.1). Taxonomy (NCBI): domain Eukaryota; kingdom Metazoa; phylum Chordata; class Aves; order Passeriformes; family Muscicapidae; genus Chamaetylas; species Chamaetylas fuelleborni. Next base: position 9,296 of record JAOTBB010014934.1, on the reverse strand, counting down.
TGCTGCTTTAGCAGCAAGGCTGGATATAGCATTCCAGAAGTGTCTTGTCTGGATGGTGGGCTGAGATGGTCGCATTTCCCCACCGTGCACCTCACTGCCCTTCTCACTGCGGGGCACTGCCCAGATCACACTGCACTCCTCCAGCTCCCACATCTTTTCCAGGCTCCGTTCTTTCCAGTTGTATGCCTGCAAAGGTGGATCTACATCCGTATCCCCTGTGTGCACAACCTTGCTTTTTTGCGTGTTAAATCCAGATCATTCTGGCAGTAATGGAAATAAGTGACCTGAGTTTGTAGCTCTGTTTTTACTCCTGGGATATTAGTGTTCCCTGCTGCTGGAAAACCATCTCCCTAGTGCTTGGTCTCTGATGAGAAACATGTCTGCAGCTGTACCTGCAGCATCCCCAAGATATCCTACCAGCTCCAGCAAGTCCATACTTTTGACTTAAAAAGAGCTTTCTCCATAAAAAAGATCCACCTTGGACACACCAGATGTTGCACAGCCAGATGTTGCCTTGTACAACACTTGGGAGAGTTGGTGACAATGCATCCAGGGCCCAGGGAGCCACTTTGCTGTTCTGTGACCTTTCTTTGGGGTGCCTGCTGAAACATAGTGAGAACTGAAGATTCTGTTTTCCCCCTTTCTCATTTGGCACTCTTGTTTTGGGAGAAAACACCCTATTTTGTGAGTACTGAGCTCACAAAGGTAAGGGGGCAGGAGGGCACTGCTGGAGCACGTCCCTGCTTACAAGGAGACACTTCCAGCCCAGGGTGAGGGCTGGGACCAGCACAGTCCTGAGCAGGGAGATTTCCTCTGAGATTTCGTGCACCCTGTTTCCAGCAAGCAGAGCCACTGCTTTTCTAGCACGAGTGTAAAGCTAGGTGTAAAGGGTGATGGGGCAGTTGGTGGGAAGTGTGTGTTTACCGAGAGAAAAGGGGAATGCCTGTCCTCTGTTGGGGTGAATCCTCCTTTCCCAGTCTCTTTCCAGGAGTGTGCTGATCCAAAGTCCTTCTCTGGAGCTTTTTTCTTCATTAAAATGAAGCCGGGCCGTTAATAACATCAGTGTTTACCAGACCGTCTTCGTCGTCTCGTCCTCGCATTCATTGTCCTTTGACTGGTAGGGTGGTTAAGAGAAACAAGCCAGCTTAATGCATGGTCAGAAAGCTACAATTAACGAAGCAGACCACAAATAAATAGGTAAATAGGCTAAGCTGTAAGATAGCGTGTAAGAGGAGGCAGCCTGCCTCTGTAAAGTGCATGATAAGCATCGGCCAAGCTTGTTGCAGACACTGGGCAAGGCTGCTTTCGCTAGACTTTGAGTATCCTAGTAGCAAAGGCTCGTCAGTGTTCCTAAAGGCTCTTGGTTTTGGAGTGGGGTCGTCTTTTGTTTTCTGTGCGCTGTGACCACTTGCTTCCCGAGCGGGTTCGTAGTGATGGAGTTAATGGAGCTGTTCTTTATAGTAACCTAAAAGGTGTCAGTCGTTTGCTCGTGTGTGTTCACAAGCTGTCCCTCCGCAGTGGTGTGATTTGAAGCACTTTTGGTGTGGCATGTGCAGTTGCAGTGCTGTCTGTTTTTAATTTCCCCCCGGGACACCCTCCCCGCGTTCCCCCGTGTTTCGGACACTGAACCAAACCGACGTTGGGACTAGCACTTTAAGTACTAGTAGTCACTTTGCTTCAGACTAAACTGAGCACTGCACTTTTGTACGTACTGTTAGCACTGAGTTTTGAACTCTCTTCTTTTCCCCATCTATTTCCCCTCCTAGGCGCAGTGCTAATCACGTAGGGGCCATCAGAAGGAAATTCTGAGGTGTGTTGGACCACTGTCTGGTGCCTGATTTCCATTGCATATCCATTAGCAACTTGATAGTAGGGAATTTCCCCATCCAAGCTTATTTTACCCGACAGAACCAACACCTAAATCACTGACGTCCAGGCAGACGTGGTTGTTGTAAACTTCAAGGTCACCCAGAGACCTGAGCGCATGGCTTTCAAAAACACCAAAGATACAGGAGAAGTCTCAAAAGGGGTTGGGATGGTGCAAGATCATCTCCTTGACCCCTGGGACTGAGCGGAGCAAGAGTCGCAGGGCAGACGCTCTTGTGTCTGGTGCGGGACCCCGGTGAGTCCAGGGGACAGCCCAGTCCAAACCAGTCTGAGATCCCGGTTCCAACAAAGGCTGCGCTCAAGCCATTGCAATAAAAGCCATCACTGTGCCTGCACTGGAAGTGCTGTTGGGATTGGTCGTGGGCTCCAACTGCAAAAGGTGTTTTTAAGTAAAAAAGATTTACAGACGATTTAGAAGATGGAGCATAATAACCCTGGGGTTTGCTGTTGAATTTGGAAAGCGTTGTTAGGAGCTGATCAGCTCTCGTGTTCAGAGGCAGTTCAGATGTGCTATTCCTGTTCAATTCCTGTGGTATTTCCGTATGGAAGGCCAGGGATCAGAGCTCCCTTGCCAGCAAGAACGCAGCAGGGTAGAGTTAGTAGGAAACATAGTTAGAAATCTCTAGGATTTGAAACGGGATGGTGATCCCTGGGATGCTGATTAATCTGGGTTTTGAAGTCCCAAACCACCCACTCCCAACCAACTGGTGGGGTTTTGCTTCTCTAAAAGCCCCTGTGGGTTTTCCACAAGAGCAAATAAATCACTTGGGTGTGAGAGCTCCGCGTTCCCTTCACGCCGGGGTATCCGCACTTGGGACCGCTGCTCATCATCCCTGACGAGCCCACAGTCAATCCAAACCCTTCTCTGGCAATCCTCCGTGATGGGAGTTTCTCCCTGGTGACACTTGATGGATAAACCCTGCCAGCACAGCATGATCAGTGTGAATGCAGAGAAGGGGATTAGGGCTTCTCCTCCACTGCTGCTAGCAGGGGGCCATCATGGAAATAACCTTCAGCAACTAAAAGAAATGGGTGTGTTGGGTTTCCCTCTTGCAGCAGATGGAGGAGATTTCCTAAACAGCTCCAGTTTTAGTGGCTGGTTTTCTTGGCTTCCTTCTTCAATAGACCTTCAGGGGCTTGGATATTCAGTGGGAGCCCCAGATGGTTAAAACCCCCAAATCCTGAGCAACCCCAAGTATTATGCTCTTACATCCTCTATCACTGGATGTAAAAAAAGAAATAGAATCCACATTTTGGGTTGGTTTGGGTTTTTTTCCTCTCCTCCCCAAAATTATCCCTGCAAATTTAGCTTTAAAGAAATAGCACCAGGCAATGCTGCTGCTCTGTCTGAGCCCCCAGAATTATAGTGGCTGAGGGAACAGCCTCTTCAGAAAGTACCTCGGTGACTCAGAGCCCACATCCCGCTCATTGTCACCAGGATAAAGGCAAACCATTTGGAAAATTCCCCCCAGTCTCATTGAGTCCTTGGAAATAAGCTTGGGAGAAAGGGGGATGTGGAACAGGTATTTTTGTTCTTGTTTTCCCCCTGGGGTGTAGTTTTTTGTCCCTTGGAGATGGCATCTCATCCTTTGGGAAGGCAGAATTAAGCATTTTCTCCTGCCTGTCACACTTGAGGCCTGAATGCAAATCCTAGCACAGCACCCTTTGCTCTGGAAGGGCCTTTTAGGTGGAAAAAAAGGAATTTTAGTTGTTTGGGTTTTCAGATAGCTCATGGGAAGCGCATTGTAACAGCACACAGGCGATGTTTTACCAACCTTTTCTGTTCCTCCAAGAGAGACTTTTTAATTTGCTTCAGTAGTTTAGAGTTCATTTCCTTGAAAGTCTTTTTGGACCCATGAAAATGCACTTGAAATGAGTCAAGTTTATCAAAACAAAATTGTGCACACACCCATGCACCGGCCTGCGTGTTCATGCTTGTCTCCCTGGGTGTGTATACACATAGAGGAATATATTACTTCCCAAAACATTCCTTTTTGTTTGTTTGGTTTGGGTTTTTTTGGTTTTTTTTTGGTTGGTTTGTTTTTTTTGGGTTTGTTTCCCCCCACCCCCAGGGTATTAGCCAAAAGGTGTTTTAAAGTCATGGCATGAAAACTCCTAAATGTAAACCTGAGTACCTTGTGATGCTAATTAACAGGTTTTTTTCCTGAAACTTTATGTGATGCTTAATATTTTCCTTAGGAAGTTTTGTTTAATGTTAGATCATTGTTCTGGAGGATGTTGGTCCTACTGGCATTAAACTAATGGAAATAAAATGCATGTGTTACAAGTGTAGAAACGGTGAAGAATTAAGTGTGAACTTACTGTACGATACTGATTCTGTTTTCAAACAATCTGTTTTGCTGTTCAATAGTTGACATATGGAAATGCCAATGTACTGTAATTTAGCACTTTTCCAATGGACCCTGTTCTCACTACGCCTGAGGGAAGAAGCAGGTTTGGCTCGAGGCCGACTGAAGGCAGCCTCTGAACCCTATTCTGCGTGTTCTGGCACCAGAACTGGCCAGGTGGAACTCAAACTGGAGGTTTTCTCATCGGTTCTGTGGCTGGCACAGGGCAGAGTGGGGTGGCTCTTCCATCCCCGTGGCCAAACCGGGACGATTTTGCAACTTGGTCTGGTGAAAGGTGTCCCTGCCCTTGGCAGGGAGGGTGGAATTAGATGATCTTTGGGGTCCCCTCCATTCTGGGATTTTAGGATTCTGTGATTTGGGTGCAGCCCTCGCTGTGGGTGGATGGACTGGTGGCGTTGTGCTCCACCAGTGCATCCCCCCAGGAGCCAGGCTGGGGTCGGGCTGTCGGAGCTGGGGTGGGAAAGCAGCCGAAGCAATCCACAGTCCCTGAAATCCAGCGGCAGAAGGGACAGCTCACGGGCCACCCCTCTCCAGCCCAAACCCTCCTTTCCTAGTGCTAACAGGGTGCAAAGTGTTACTTGTCATGTACTGTACTGAAGGGTTAATTGATCAGTGACTGTATTGTACTGTATGAAAACTCATGAATTGCCTTGTATTGTTTCTAATGGACTGTTCCATGTCTCCCCACTGCCCATTCCCCACGTTTCCCCAGGGACACGTGTGCTCAGTCAGGTCCTCCAAACTCTCTGGTGCTAACTCCTCCGTATCCGATGGTGCTCCTGCGGACGCTGACTGACCACACGCCCGTCCCCAGCTTGAAGTTCACCACGTCTTTCTTGTCTGTTTGTATGAAGTCTCACACACACACATACATATGAGAAAAATTAAGGATAAACTTGAATTTGTTTCAAAGCCTCATTGACAATCTAATGTTTTCTATGTCTGCGTTTGTTTTGGGATGGTTTTTCTAGAAAGCAGCCCGCCAGCACCTTCGCCCTGGGGGGGGGATTTCGTCCTGTTCACGCCTCTGGCATCCGAGGTGAGCTGCTCCCTCGCTGGCTTTTCAGGCTCAGCCACTGGGGGTTGATCCATCAGGAGAAGCCAGTGAGGAAGAGGAGGTGCATTCAAAGATGCCCAACCCTAAAAATCAGCTGGGATCCTCATGGCTGCACCACCCAAACATAGGTGGGTGGGCACTGAGGGTCGTGGAGGGGATGAACCCACCCCTTGCTTTGTGGCAAAAACTGGCTTTTAAAGAGAATGGAGGTAGAAATGTAGAGTCCCAAAGGCGCCTCCATCTCCTCCCAGCATTGCTCATCTCCGCTGGCAGAGGAGCCACCTCCCTAGCCTGAGGTTTTCCAGGTGACCCACACCTAGGATGGCGTGAACAGGGCCATCCCCTCCAACCCCCCACCCTGATGCGAGCTGCTTTTTGGACGAAATGAAATCTGACTATATTTTATATCGATTTGAAAACAAAGTCTGATATTTACCCCTGTTCTCAACTGAATTTGCATATTGTTGTTTGCCACGATATTTGTTCTGTCTCCAAATAAATTTGCTTACTTGTGTAGTCTTAACTGTCTGCTCGGATCCTTACCATCAGCTTTATCCCTGCTCCGAGGTGCCTGCACCACAGCTCTCCTTTGAGCGCTTCCCAGGGAGGCGAGAAGGAAATTTTCCTGGGAGGGGGAATCATTTCAGGCTGTAAATGTTGTTCTCTCCGTTATCTCCCATTCATCTCCCCGGGGCTTTTCAATTTGATGCCCTTTTCCCCCCCCCCAGTCTTCCATCATCAGCTCCCTCTGTCCGGGTAAGTGCGTGGCAGAGGAATGGCTGTGCCTCAGCCCGCTTAAATGGAGAGATTGAATTGTAGCTAACACATTTTTTCGGGGTGAGGCATTTCCGACGGCAGTGTTTTGCATTTGGGAACGGAGGGATTTGTGGCTGCGAGCGGCTGAGCTCCGGGCATCGGCGTCGGCATCCAACGCCGGCTCTTCCTGCACATTGCATTAGCGAGACGTTGGCATCAGTCACTGGAGACGGCGCGGCGGAAGGCAGTGCCCTCAAAAGGCTGGAAAAGCGATTTGCACATGCGTTTCCAGGGAAGTAATCAAATCAGCCAGCAGGTTCAATAAAAGGAATAAGCAAATATTCCAGATTCGCCTGCCTCTGCAAACAAAACCTGTTGCAAGGCTTGCAGGTTTTGAGGTTCCTCCCCCTCCCCAAAACGGCTCTTTGGGGATTAAAATTGTCCCAGGCTCCCGCAGGAGGACATTTTTTATTCCCAAAAAGATGCAGCTGTATTTGAGAGGAACATTTCAGGAGGATCCTTGCGAGGGTTTGGTCACTATCCTTTCTTTTGGAATCCATCCCTGTGCATATGTTATGGCAACAGAGTCAATTTTCAGGGAATGCATCCCCCTTCTCCTGGCAGCATTCCCCCTCTCTTTGCCTCCTTGCTCTCCTCTCACCTATCTCTGGCTTTTTTTCCCCAGTTTATCAAGGTTTTGTAATGTTTCCTGCTGCTCCCCACAGCACGAGCAGTGCTGCCCATAGCGATAGATGCCACCACAGGAAGTGGGGAGATGAATCCTGTGGGGAAACGCTGGGAGAAAGAATCCAGACTTCACTGAGGGTGCTGCCAGGTATGTCTACCTCCCACCCACTGCAAAAATGCTGCCTCTGCACCCCAAAATGTGTTTTAGGGATCCCTATCCTCGTGCCCTGGGCAGTCCGGTGCTCCCCTGCACCCTTGGAGCAGCTCCCCCTGGCTTTGTGCACCCTCAGCTGCTGGCAGAAGGAAGAAGTTACTGTTTTTTATTTTATTTATTCACTGTGGGAGTGGTTTGTTCCCCTCTCTAAAACACGGGAATCCAGCACTCTTTGGGAAGCAAGCAGTGGATAAGCCCAGGCAATACCTTCCACAGGCAGTGTAGTAATTTTTTCTGCTTCTGTTTCTCCTGTGTTTTGTATCACACCCTAAAAAGTCAAGTTTCAGTGGAAAAATCACAAAAATAAGAAAGTGAGGTACCCCATGGGATGGTTAATGTTACATAGCCAACATTAATGTATTTTTTAATAAAGTGGCCTTTTATGCCACTTTACCAGCATTGCCTTTTTAGAAGGTTCTAGCACAGAACCGATGAGATTTTAGAGAAGGTGGTGGAAAAATCCTGCCTTCATTAATTCCCTCTCAGTGAGGCTTGTCAGTTTTCCCTGCCAGGGAGCCTGATGAATGTCCCCCACTGCTGCCGGGAGATTCCGCAGGCTCTGCCCCTGCCACTCCTTTGCAGGAGAATCCACAGCTCATCCCAAGAGCTCCCTCTTTCCAATAAACCATGTCGGTGTTGCTCTGAGGATGGTCCTGGCTCCAGCTGCACAGCTGCAGGTGTGAGGTTTTGCCTGTCCTTTGCTGAGGACCTGCCATCGGATCCATTCCTCAGAAACCTCTTTATTCCTGACGAGGAGCCAAGAGAAATATCTCAGCTCGATCTTTCCAGTTAAGCTTTGACCATTAAACATTTTAATGCTGGCAAGGAATCAGTAAATAGAAACTTATCACCAAAGCATGCGTGTCCATATATCCGTACTTGGTTTCCTCAAATTAAATCACGAGGAAACCTCCAAAAATTCAAAGAAGGAGTAAAAGCTGCTCAGCATTTAAGGCTGACCTCCTGAGGCTCAAGATGCCCTTTTTTGGGTTGTTTTGGATAAGCCAGGGATGATTGTTATGGGGGGTGCTGCTCTCCCATATGCTCCTAAAGGCACAGAGTGCCTGCTGTCCTTGGGAAGCTCCGGGGTGGGAAGATTTATTGTCCACTGCCATGAGGCAGGATTTGCCTTATCCCGTGGCCATTCTCTGCTGCAGTGTCACAGACATGGGCAATATGGTTAAAAATGATCTTCTGGAAAGCAAATGAGCAAATAAAACATCCAGAGGAGTGCGAACAGTTCCTGCCAGCTATCTTTCCTGGGAACTGGAACGGTGAGGATTGTCATCTAGACAGTAGCTAAAAAGTTGTATTTTATATAAATTGCTCTCTTTTACTTTGCTAGCTGTATTCTTAGTTAGAAAATTCCCTTCAGGAATGTGATGTTTTGCATCCTTTAATTTTTTCCCTCACTTCAGGGTGAAGTCCATAAGTCTTTGTGTTTTACCCAGCGGAGATTAAGGGAGCTGTGACCGGCCTCAATGTTCCTTGTAGGACAGCCTAAGTCTCGGCAAACCTCAGCCTTCCCATCTGACATGAAAAAACAAACCACACGGACTTGATCTGTCTTATCCTGATAAAAATCTCGGGAAAGTTTCCCCTCAGGGTCTCCTTAAATCCCATCCTTGCTGCCTGGGCTGGGCGCTCCAGATTGTAGCAGTGTCACAGCCTCAGTTCTTACCTCACTGTCACGATATTGCTACTCCTTTTGGGCATAGACGAGGCAGTAGAACAAGTCCAAAGGAGATAAATGAAGAGCAGTGGGTAAAAATTTGTGCACGTCTGTCAGAGTTTAAAGCTGAGGGCAAGATGAATAGAGTGCCAGATTGTAAGAAAATGTATTAATTTTACTGCTTATAGTCACTAATCATGTGTCATATTTGGTACATGCTCCAGTTTTGAGTATTGCTCCACAATATTTCACAGGAATATGGTGCAAGGAATTAATAACGAGCATTTACTGAAAGGCAGACAGGGATTGTAACATTTGCGCGCAGCGGGCGCAAAACCGCGTGATTTTATCCTTTCCCCTTAGAGAGAAGGGAGCATTTTATTAATTTGCCTCGGAAAGAAGCGCGCAGGCTGTGTCAGGCGGCTCCGGGCGGCGTCTGACACGAAACAGCGGAGCCGCCACCGCCTCACGCAGCCGTGAGGGGAGAGGGGCGGGCCCCGGGGGAGGGGCCCGCGGGAGGGGCGGGGCTCTGAGGCAGGCGGCGCGCGCCGGAAGCGTCGGTGCGCGCCGCACGCGGTTGTGGGCGTGGCCGGAAGTGCGCAGCAGCCGCGGCAGGCGGGGGGAAAATAACAAAAGCACTCAAAAGCAGTTAGA
>JAOTBB010012619.1:0-26190 GCA_025629985.1 Chamaetylas fuelleborni | reverse complement strand
TCAGTTATCAGCAAACCTACAGTTTGTTTGTAAAGGCAAATCTCTTTTCCCATTCATCAATCAGTGGAATCCATCCCGTTGTTTCTTTTATCTCTCAGTGCTAACCTTATCTACCAGCAGATCTACAGCTTGTTTGTAAAGACAAACGCGACATTCCTCTCAGTGGGTAACACCAGGCACCAGAGGCAGGATGAGACCAAGTGGAGCTGTTGTGAATTTAGCTCCATTCTAGGCCATGCTGGCAGCATTTCAGGCTGATTTTTTTTGCAAGATCCACAGCAGTTTTGTGTCTCCTGGCTGCTGGCAGCTGCAGAGCACTGCTCTGAGTAGGAGGAAAACCACAAAGGCAGCTTTTGAGCAGCTCTCAGCTTTCCCACCTATGAAACAAGGCTTTCCTGACAGAAGCAAGGCTTTTCTAACCCAGCAGTCCAGCTGTTCCAGCATTTTTGAGAGTTCTCATCCCCTGGCAGTGCTGGTTTTCCCAGTGGTTGTGGGGCACAGAGCACAGGGTTTTTCCAGGGAGATTCCTCAGATTCATAGGGAGAACCAGACAATTTATCCAGTTCTTGCCATGCATCCCTGGAGCTCCTGCCTGCTCCAGACCAGGCCCTTATTTCCAGCCATCGAGCTCTTTGTGAAGGTGAGCACTGTCCAGTATTTGCAGTATGTGTTTGTTTATGGAGCAGGTTTTGCTATATTTGAGATTTCTTTAATAGCACTGAGCGATGGAAAACGGACAAACAACTGATTTGATTCGTGTGTATTGTTGGGTTGAAAGGGCTGCAAACCTGAATGAATTAACTTATTAACTGTGAGATACCTGGCTTTTAATACTTCTGCCCCCGATTTAATCTAAATTTTAAAGTTGTGCTGTAGGAGAATCACGTGAAGGGCTTAGAAATGAGACCCCTGATCTCCTGCAGTGTTATACCAAGTCTCACTCAGTAGCTCCTCTGCAAGACTTTGCCTCATTTTAACAAATCAATATAAACTGCAATATAAATTACCTGAGAACAACACTTCCGTGGCCACCTTCTCCAGGGCTCCCACAGCCCATTAGGTTGAAATTCCTAATTAATTGATTCATTCTGCTTGTTCCTGTCAGTGCTTTAGACATCATATCTCTGTTTAGGCTGGTAAATATTTCTCTGTTCCTTTCCCGTGGTCATAAACTGATTTAACTCGTTTTCATCTTGCAGTGACTTGTGCAGATTTATGTCCACATAGACAAATGAGGTGGAGGCTGTTTCCTTTGGAGGGACTGCTGTGATTTATAACAAATATTTGTAATTTGTAATTTTTCCAATTGTAGGCTGGCAGTGATGGGGAAAGTATTGGGAACTGCCCGTTCTCTCAGCGCCTCTTTATGATCCTGTGGCTCAAAGGTGTCATATTTAATGTCACAACCGTGGATCTGAAAAGGTAAGATTGAGACTTTTAATTGTGAGATTTGAACTTTGTAGCACTTTTCCAAAACAGGGATTTTAAAGAGTGACTCTTTTCTGCCAGGCTTGGGAGAGCTGGGTGTGTCCAGCCTGGAAAATAAACGGTTCTGGGGAGACCTTAGAGCCCCTTCCAGTGCCTAAAGGGGCTCATAGAAAGGAGGGAGAGGGACTTTTTATGGCTTTTTCTTTCCCAGAAAACCTGCAGACCTGCAGAACCTGGCCCCGGGCACCAACCCCCCGTTCATGACCTTTGATGGGGAAGTGAAAACCGATGTCAACAAGATCGAGGAATTCTTGGAGGAGAAGCTGGCGCCGCCCCGGTACCACATTCCCCTCGGGGGCTGCACGTGGGGGGAACCCAGGGCTGGTCCAGCTCAGGGGTGGCTTTGGAACAGAGCTGGAGCTGGGGGTGTCCCCAGGCTGTCCCCAGGCTGTCCTCAGGTCAGGGCTGTGCTGCTCCCACCGCTGTCCATCCTGAGCTCATTCCCAGGGCTTGGAATCCATCCCATGGAAACCTGGGGGCTGCTGCAGAGACCTGACCTTTTCCCTGCTCTGACTTGGGATTGTTTGAGGCTTCCCTCTTGGTGCAGTGAGGGGGAAGCTCAGGGCGACCTTGCTGCTCTCTAAAACCACCTGAAGGACACTGCAGTGAGGTTCAGATTGGAGACTGGAAAAATGTTTTCCCTTCAAGGGTGGTTAGGCATTGGAATGAGTTGCCCAGGGTGGATCACTATCTCTGGAGGTGTTCCAGTCATCTGCATGTGGCCCTTGGGGACATGCATTGGGGTGGGGATGGTGGGACTGGATGGTGCTGAGGGTGTTTCCCAAGCTTGGTGATTCTGGGATTCTGTGAAGCCGAGGGCAGTGAACACAATGGATGTGCTGGGGCTCTTTCAGAGTATCCACGTGGGTCCATCAGGCTGCACATGAGGTCTGAGTATTTGATTTGTCCTCCCCCACCCCAGCAGCTCTTCCCACCTCATCCCAAACCCCTCTGTGCCTCCACTGTCCCAGCATTGTGTCCCCTACCCCACAGACCTTTTCTCCTCTGGGATCTCAGTCCCCTCCCTGTGCTCCCTTCTCAAGAAGCCAAACCTGACTTAAACCAGGGAAGCAGCTGCTTGCCTCCACTTTCTCCCATTTTTATCCATCCTTGCTTCCACTTTCTCCCATTTTTATCCATCCCTGGCAGCTACAGCTCCTGGAATGGCTGCTGTCAGTTTGCTGATGCCCTGAGTGGGTTGGGCCAGGAGCCTGAGAGGGGCAGCAGCTCCTGGGAGTGGGGATTTTCCTTCCACTTCTCCTCATGTCAGGAGGCACATTCCAGGCAGCCTCACCTCTGGAGGAGAAAGCCTGGAAGACACCCTGGGATGTTTGGATAGTGCTTGCAGCAATAAGAGTAATTTCCCATTGCCCTCAGGAAAAGATTATTTAGGTAGAGTTTAAAATAAGTGGTTTTTAGTTTAGGATGGTTCCCTTTGAGTCCTGTGTGGCTGTATGTGGTCACCCTCCAAATAAATGTGTATTAATTAGTGGAGACAAGAAAAAAAGGTAATTGGGTCACTTCTTTTTGCTTGTCTGAATTTCTCAGGTATCCCAAACTTGCACCGAAGCACCCCGAGTCGAACTCTGCGGGAAATGATGTCTTTGCAAAATTCTCTGCATTTATAAAGAACCCAAGAAAAGATGCAAATGAAAGTAGGTGCTGCAGTCCTGTTGTCAGCCCTGGGAGGGAGAAGCCAGACCTGTGCAGCTGTAGGACAGTGCTGGAGATGTCCCATCTCCAGCTCAGGTTAAACAGGGATATTCCAGAGTGTGGAGGCTTTGGAAATCTGTGCTTGTTCCCTTCTTTAATCAAGGATTCCACGAGTTGGTGAAAGCAGATACTGCTGTCACCATGGGAGCACCAATTCCAGCCTCTCCTCGCTCTCTCAGCTCTGGGGTCTGTGAGGTTAAGCCTTCCCCACAACTTTTGCCAAAAGCACAGCCCTCTAGAAGTGAGAAATTCCCTAATTCCATAAATAATGAGGACTCCAGCCCCTTGGCACATCCCTAAAGCAGGGCCCTCATGATGACCAGGAATGGCCCTAGGCTGGAGGAAGGCAGGGTGAGATGAAATATTACGGAGAAATGAGGGTGGTGAGGCACTGGCACAGGCTGGTTGTGGTCTCCCCATCCCTGGCAGTGCCCAAGGCCAGGCTGGATGGGGCTTGGACAGCCTGGGACAGTGGAAGGTGTCCCTGCCCATGGCAGGGGTGGCACTGGATGAACTTTGAGGTCCCTCCCAACCCAGCCCAACCCAGGATTCTGTCCCTGTCCTTCAGCTCTTAGACCTGTTCCCTGGGCTGGCTTTGAACACCCCGAAGTGGCACCCCAGGGACTTGCTGTTGTCACTCCAGCTGTGCTGCCCTGCCTTGGGCAAGGAGTCAGTGTGAAGGCAGGGCCAGGTGCCAAACCCCGCCCCACAGAGGGGTTTCAGGAGCCATTCCTGGTAACACAGCCCCAGGATGGTTTGTCCCAGAACTCCTTTTAGCTCCTTAGAGCCCTTATCCCAGCATTAAGGTTTAAGCCTAGGATCAAGGAATTGCAGGAGTTGGCACAGCCAGATGTCTGGGCTGGTGCCAGGAGACAGGATGCAGGAGTTGTTTGGTGTCACAGGGACCTTGGTACAGGCTTGAATGATCTTTTTATTGTCTTAACCCAGATTTGGAAAAATCTTTGCTTAAAGCCCTGAAGAAGCTGGACAACTATTTAAACAGCCCCCTGCCTGATGAAATCGATGCTTACAGCACGGAGGAGATCTCTGCTTCCGGCCGGAAATTCCTGGATGGAGATGAGCTCACTTTAGCAGATTGCAACCTCCTACCAAAGCTCCACATAATCAAGGTTTGAATTTGCTTTTTTAGCCTCCTGGAGAGAAGGGAAGCACAGCAGCTGAAATCCTTTCCTAGATGGCAGAGGGATCCTTTCTCTGGTCTGAGGGCACAGCCAGGGACACCGAGGCCATTTCCTAACAGCACAGCCAGGGTGATCCTCCCTTTGATGGCTGCAGGTCTGAAAGAGCTGTTTGATATCTGTGCTGTGACTGCGTGGCTGAGCTTCTCACAGCCACAGGGATGAAATGAGTGCTGGATTCAGGGCTACAGAGAAGTGTTCTCATCTGCATTTCACATGCAAAGTGCACATGACCACAGCCAAGGAAGGCTACCTTGTATTGTCCATCCCAATTTCTGTCTCTTCCATGTTTAATATCCAATTCTGACAGGGTGGTCTGTACCCATTCCCTCCCAGGCAAGGCTCCAAGCCTCCTCTTGAAGAGCTGTGGAGCATCCACAGACACCTGAACAGCTCCAGTGACCTGGGACGGGTGTTGTCACAGCCCAGAAGCTTGGAGAGGGGTTTTTCCTGAGGGTGTGGAGTCACAGGACAAGGGGGAATGGCCTTGAGCTGAAGGAGAGAAAGGTTAAATAGGGTATTGGGAAGGAATTCCTCCCTAGCAGGGTGGGCAGGCCCTGACACAGGGTGCCCAGAGCAGCTGTGGCTGCCCCTGGATCCCTGGCAGTGCCCAAGGCCAGGTTGGACACTGGGGCTGGAGCACCTGGGGCAGTGGGAGGTGTCCCTGCCATGGCAGGGGTGGGGCTGGATGATCTTTAAAGGTTTTTTCAACTCAGGCCATGCTATGTTTCATTGATTCTCTGATACTGTTTTACTTTCTGCCACTGACTTCACCAATCCACGTACACAAAATAGATACTATTTCAGTCCAAAGCAGAAGTTTGCCTTTCCCTGGGTGTTACTGGGCCGCTGAGCTGAGTAGGAGTGTTTATTTGTTTTGGAGTAGAGATGGTTGCAAAATGTTTTGAAACCTTATGAAAGGAAATAAAAGCAGCATGTTGCGAAACATGCTAGTCTTGGCCAGAGTTGAGTTGCTCAGAGATTCTGGTTCATAATTTAAAGGAAGTTTTGCATGTTCCTTTATCATTCTGATTCTGCGTATTGGATTATTTTTCCTTGCAGATGTAAATTCTGTTTGTGTTTCTGTTTATTCCATATGATGCTGGGAGCAGGGTGATTTACTCGCTGTTTTCGAGGTTGAACCTTTCAGGGATCTGATTGTTGCCACTGTGTTATGGTCTTCATGGCTTTCTCTGAAAGAAATTAAAATGCCACATCCCTGGAAATGTTCAACCGAGGTTGGATGGGCCTTGGTGCATCCTGGTCTGGTGGAAGGTGTTTCTGCCCATGGCAGGGGTGTTGGACTAGATGACCTTTAAGGTCCCTTCTAACCCAGACAATTCTATGATTAAATTTCCTTAGACTGTTTTAAATTTGTCTAGGTGGGATAACATCCTCTTTAGTTATTTACACATGAATCATCAGAAAAAGATGGGAATAAGAGAATAAGTGGGATGCAAGGATTGTTTTGGAGGTACCTTTGTTCTTATCAAGCAAATCCCAAATTTGAGATTTCTATGAGAAAACAAAGATTTGTCTAGTGATAGTCCTTTTATTAGGAAAGATTACTGAGGGGAATTTTTTGTCTTGTCTTCCGCTTATTTTGCCCTGTAATATCAGTGATAAGTGCTGAAGAAGAAACCAGAACAAAGCAATTTTTTTCTTGTCCCTGACCTGCAGTTTTCCATACCCAAATTATTTTCAAATGTTTGTTTTCCTGTGGTGGAGACGTACTGTCCTACAGTGTCCATTACAAAGGAATATTATGAACTAAACAAGAATTTTGTTAGGTTTTTTGTTCTTTGGTTTTGTGGGAGATGGTCTTTTGGGAGAGATAAACTTCAGAAGTCTCAAATGTTGAGAATGAAACAAGGCATCTTCCAGAGAGATGAAAAGGGAATTAATTTTGCTGTTTAATCCCATATCCTTGAGCAGCGGTGGGAAATTTGGCTTTCTCATAAGAAAATATTTCTTGAAATGTATATCAGATGTGCTGGAGTTGTTTAGCCAAAACATGGGATCAGGTTCCAGTGATTTTTATGGTGTGTTGGTAAAATGAAGGATATCTTTTTGTCCACCATAAGACTTGTAGTGCAGGAAGGGCTGTTGTGCAGTTTGCAGTGTGATCCCACTGTAGATAACTCGTTCATCTACTATTTTTGGTGCAAATACCCCAAAATCTGTAGCAAACAGGATCTGGGTGTCTATTCTGTTCTTGGAGCGCACCATTGTATTGTATCATGGGGGCAGAAAAATTCAGGTCACAAAAATGTGCTTTTCAGGTGGTATTAATGGATGCTGTGGATAGCTGGGAGTAATTTCCTTGAGTGGATAAACTCATTTACTCTGTCCTAGGAAACTGTCTTGAACTGCATTTGCTTTCTGTCCTAAATAGATGTAAAAAGAGGAAAAGTAAGTTCTTCTCAGGGGGGAAATTCTTTTCATCATTGCTTTTTAGTTGATGGTGGCCTTGGATACTCAGGAGTCGCAGGGCACGGGACAAGACTGGGCTGCTTTCCCAGGAGGGGGCTGGAGCTGCCTCTGGCTCCCTGCCCCACAACCTCTGCTCTGTGACTTGGCATCTCTGCTTGTCACAAAGCTTTGACTTTGCCTTTGAAAATGGGAGTAAGGCTGGAGAAAGATGGATCTGTACAGGAAAAGAGCAGCTGACTGTGAGCAGGGGGTGGTAGATAATGTGTTGTACATGGATAAAGGCTTTTAAAAACATAAATTCGATAGACTTTGAATTTGTGCCCACTTTGATGCGTTTTGTATGAGGGAAGAATCAACTTTTTGTTTTTGTCAGGCTTCTGATAAATGAAGAATAAACATTCCCTCTCAGATACAAAGAATTTAGTGCAATAGGGAAATAGGTAGTAGTTACTTTTTTCAAAGCTCATTTTAGTTTGTCAGTTTGATCCAATTATTTTGACAAACCATTACATAAATCTGGAGTGTGTCTGGAATACTGTAGAGAGTCTTGCCCACCATCTTTGCTTCTCTCTGCCAGTCCTGGAAAATGAAAAGGCTGGATCTCAGAGAACCTGAAAGGGTGAGAGAAACAGCCAACGGCATCCAAAAGTCTGAAGCAAAGAATGAGGTGGGAGTTGAGAATGTGACAGGCTGCTATGATAGAAAAGACAAGAAACGTGGATGTGATGAGTCAGGTGGAGCTTATAAAAAAAGGGATGATAGGAAGATGTGGTGCAGTTGAGATGCTTGAAGGATGAGATGGCATCCAGAGGGACCTGGACAGGCCCAAGGAGTGAGCACTTAGGAACCTCATGAGATTCAACAAGGTCAAGTGCAAGGTCCTGCATCAGATTGGAGCAGTCCTGAGTATGAGAACAGACTGTAGGATGGAGGGATGGAGAGCAGCCCTGGGGAGAAGGACTTGGGGATGTTGGTGGGTAAGAGACTGGACGTGCCCTGGCCTCGTGAGCTGGGACCCACAACACCCCCCAGCCCTGAGCTGATCCCAAAGGAAAGGTGGGAATTTTGTCCCTGTGCCCCCATGCTCAGGTGAGACCCCACCTGCAGAGCCCTGGATCCCAAATCCAGGAGGACGTGGAGCTGCTGCAGAGAGTCCAGAGGAGGCCCCGGAGCTGCTGCAGGGCTGGAGCCCCTCTGCTCTGGAGCCAGGCTGGGAGAGCTGGGAATGCTCCCCTGGAGAAGGGAAGGCTCCAGGGAGAGCTCAGAGCCCCTTGCAGGGCCTGGAGGGGCTCCAGGAGAGCTGGAGAGGGACTGGGGACAAGGCCTGGAGGGACAAGACACAGGGAATGGCTTCCTCTGGGAAAGGGGAGATTGGGCTGGGATCTTGGGAAGTAATTCCTGGCTGGGCTGGAATTCCCAGATTTGCTGTGGCTGCCCCTGGATCCCTGCCAGTGCCCAAGGCAAGGTTGGGCACTGGGGCTTGGAGCAGCCTGGGATAGCAGGCGGTGTCCCTGACCATGGCAGGGGGTGGGATGAGGTGAGTTTGAAGTCTCTGATTTAGGCTTCTAGTGCAAACTAGTCTGTGATTCTGTGGCTGACTGTTCATATTTCTCATAGAAAAGGAACCCAAGAGACAGCAAGTCAAAAATGAGTAGAATAATCCTTTCTCTGCTGTCGTGGAGTTAAATTTTTAACCTCACTGCTGCACATTTTTTCAGGTGAAAAGGATATAAATGATTAGAAAGGAATTGGATAGAAGCGTGGATGAATGGTTTATTTAACTGTGCTAACCTGGGTGCATTCTCCAGGTCTAAGCATCTGAACTGGATGTCTGGAAGTTGGGTTACACATCACCAAAATGCTCTGTACTTGCTTGATATGTCAAAGCCTTTCCCAATAATTTTTGTAGCCCACAGTCAGCAGAAGACCTGGGCTCAATAGACCTTTACTTTGACTTCGTAATACAGATTTTATTCTTTTGGGACACAATAATTTGTGTTTCCAAACATGCTACCTTGTTTCATAAATGGGACCTGCTTAATTAATTGCTGAGTAACAAGGGAGGGAAAGGTTTTTGATAAGGATAACTAACATTCTAGATAGCTTCAGGTTTTCTCAGGTTAAATACTTTCAATATACATTTATTTATGATTCCACAAATTCATTATACTTCAAATAATGGAAATACATCAAGTTTAAATTGTTTTATTGAAATTCAGTTATTTTATTGAAAGTACTGGTGCATTTACTCTTGTTGCTTTGCTCCCTTTAATTTTACTTCTAATATTGTTCTTTTACTTTTCCAGTGGTCTTATTGTTCCTGAGAAAGACAGCAATGAAACAGTACCCGAAGTTGTAGCTACTTCTGGATATGCTCTTCTAC
The DNA here is from genome assembly GCA_025629985.1 of Chamaetylas fuelleborni. Classification (NCBI taxonomy): domain Eukaryota; kingdom Metazoa; phylum Chordata; class Aves; order Passeriformes; family Muscicapidae; genus Chamaetylas; species Chamaetylas fuelleborni. The sequence goes on along the minus strand of JAOTBB010012619.1, from coordinate 16,974 downwards.
ATTTCTTCAGTGATGCTGCCTATAATCTCACAGGGTTTAACATCACCTATAAGTAAGTGGCACCACTCTACAGTGATGCCGCAAGTTGAGCAAAAGGAGTTTGCCCCTTTCTCACTTCTGTCTTGAAATAAGCAATTATCATTGAAGTGTCTAATTATGAGCAGACACCTGAAATTAGATTTTTATCTTTATTGTACCCCTGCAACAGCTAATAAGTGGCGTGTGCTCAATGTTACAACTTGTCTGTTATAAGCGTGGACAAATGCTTGCTGAGTTTGATTATATCTAATCAACAGGAATTGATATGTTTTGTGCACATCTGTGCTTGTGAGTGTTCTGCAGAGATCTGCACAAACACACTTTTCCATCAGCCACACATTTCACTTGAGACACTGGGCTGTAGCTGCTCTTGAGGATCCTCATCCTTGGGATATGTTTTCTTTTTCAATCCCTGGATTGAACCCCTTGATCTGGCTTCTTTTTGTTCTGGACTGGTTTTATATTCTTTCATTCATATTCTAAACAGGTGGGTGCTTTCTGTTCACTGACATGTATTTAGTCCTCATTGATGAGCTTTTGAAAAGCAATTCTGCGTGCTCCCTAATTCATCAACTGCTTTTAGAAAGGTTTTGTCTTGAGGTAAATGTGTGGACATACTTACAGAGATGGAAGGTTTTGCTTCTCCAGGGTTTGAGAGTGTTGAATTTTTTTGCTCCTACAGATGCACGTTATGTTTGTGCCACATTGAGAGATTTAATTTGGGAGTAACCTGCAGAAGGTCTCACCTCTTTCAGAAAAAAAAGCTGGAAAAACTTCAGTCACAGCTACCTTCTTGCAAAAATTGAATTTCTCTTAAAATGAGGAGCTTAATTTTTGAATATCAAGTCTCAGTGCTCTCATCCTTAGTAAGAACATAAATATGTGCTTAATAATCCACGTAATAGTGAATTCTTTAAAAATAGGGGCATCCAGCACCCCTTGAAAGCACTAGAAGAAAATGAGGAGCCTTTGCAAAGTTACTTTGCAGTCAGAGGAGCTGAAGTGGCAGCGTTTTCCAAGTCAGGCTGATTGCATAAACCAGGACTCCATCTACTGCCAGCCATTGGATTTGCACCATTGCAATGAAACACTCTCTTCAAGAACAATATTCTTTTAATTCTTCACTTTCTTCATAACTTCAGACAATTTCAAGTACTGTTTTGTGTTATGGTTCTTAGGTTTCCTCATAACAATTTTGCAGTAAATAGATTAAGTGGTACCTGACATTCTTCGTTGTCTTCATAGTTACTACTGGATGTAGGTGCTCAACAAACACCTGTAAAATTATGTCTTGGAGCCAGTGACAGTGAGAACAATGGGTAGTAATTTCTATCTGTGAGTTATTCTGGTTGATACACAAGCAAAAACTGGAGTCTGGAAATTAATATAATCTCAAAATTTGGACCTTTACCAAGGATGTATCTGGTTTTGCCTCAGCTACAATGCAGATATTATAAAATCAGAAATTATTCAAATCAGGTACATCTTCAGCTTGGGTTTCACCTCCAGTTGTTCTCTTGGTAAGCAGATCCCAGAATAGCCCCTAATTGTGAGCAGTTTAAGTATAAATTGCACAGACACCACAGCAACCTTATACTCTGAGTAAAGTCCTCACTTACTGTTGAGTGTTTTAAGGCAAGTCATTTGCCTTACAAATGGCTAAAATGATATTGATAATTTTCTCAGAGGAGCTGAGAGTTTAAGTTGTGAAATTAAGCATTTTATAGGAATAGAGTACAAATCTCTACAGGTCCATCACACACCAGGTAGCAGATGACTGTCTCTTGGTTTGTAATGATTTGTATTAACTTTGTTCAGCATCACTCTTGCCTTTGTTAATAATTCAAGGGAATCTGCTCCCTTCCTGATGAGCTGCTTTGTGCTCTGTCCCCAGTTTCAATATGTGTCCCAATAACTGCTCTGGCCAAGGGGAGTGCAGGCTAAACAGCAGCACCATGGCCCTGCAGTGTGAGTGTGCCGAGCGCTGGAAGGGAGAGGCCTGTGACATTCCCTACTGTCCAGAGAACTGCGGGGCACCTGAGAGAGGCCAGTGCAACCTCAATGGCTCTAAAGCCTGCTCGTGCTCTGCAGGATGGCAAGGTGGGTCTCCTGCTGGATATACAGAACTTTTGGGATGAATTTTCGATGTGTGGAACTGGCAGTTTAATTGGGAGTACATGGGAATGTTCTGCGTAACAAGTATTAGCATTTTGACTAGGAACACAGTATCTGCTTTTTAAATACATAAGGTCAGACTTCATTTGGAAGGATGGATATTTTGGAGAGGAGGCCACAGAGGGGCTCCAAGGGCTGGAACCTCTCAGCTCTGGAGACACTTTGAGAGAGCTGGGGAATGTTCAAGTGGAGAAGAGGAGGCTCCAGGGAGACCTCAGAGCCACTTCAGTGCCCAAATGACCTCCATGAGAGCTGAAGAACAACTTTGGACAAGGGCCTGGAGAGCCAGGACAAAGGGGAATGACTTTAAATTGAAACTGGGTTTTAGATTAGATATAAAGAAGAAGTTTTTTACAATGAGAGTGATGACACCCTGGCACAGGGTGCCCAGAGAAGCTGTGGCTGCCCCATCCCTGGAAGTGTCCAGGCTGGACGGGGCTTGGAGCAAACTGGGACACTGGAAGGTTTCCCTGCTCATGGCAGGGTGGTGGAAGGGGATCTTTCCAACCCATCCCAGTCTGTGATTCTGTGTTTTTTACGATTGCTTCTAAAAGCACCTTTGTCACCATCCAAAGTGGGACTAACCTGTGGTGTGCAGGCATCCCTTCATACCTCATTCTCACGCAGCAAATTTGAGCCTGGTTGCCATAGTTGACCTGTGTGAAGATGTAAAATGCTTTGTTCTCATGTCCAGCTAGCTGATCATCCACATCCAACTTGGCAGTGATTTGGCCTGAACATACATTTTGCCTTTGCAAAGACCTACTGACATGTAAGAATTACTCTCATATTGAATGCGGTCAGCTACAGCACTAGCAGGAGATTGACCTCCAGCTGAAATGTGGCTTTGGAAAAAAAACGTTTTTAAACCTACTTTTACCAGGTCCTGGCTGTTCAATTCCTCTTCCTGCAAACCAGTCGTTCTGGACCCGGGAGGAATACACTCTTCCAAAACTTCCCAGAGCATCTCACAAAACCGTCATCCATGACAATAAAATGTGGATTGTTGGAGGCTATGTCTTCAATCATTCTGACTCTCAGAAGGTTTTAGCGTGAGTATAAACCCTGATAATAAAAACTAAAGAGAGGAACTTAGATTTGAGAGTTATTTTTAGGAAATGCCACCTGATGTGCTTTGCTTTGGTCTATGCTTCATCTCCAAGGGAAAACAACCGTAATAAAAAGTCAGGCTCACATTTGAGATGGGGGAAAATCTTGCTAAGGGCTGCTAATTTTGGAAAAGAAAAGCATAAGGTTCCTGATGTTCAGTGAGTTTTTGATTCATCTGTGTCTGACAGAATTTAACTATTCTCTGTATATTTCTGCGTCAGCTCCTAAATGATATCTAGCCTCATATTCAAAGAGGGTGGTTTTGTTTCAGTGTTTTTAGCCCTTCCCTATGTTGTGTCTGTGTGACTTAAGTTTTTGGCTCCTTAATTAGCACATACTGATTACTCTGGATGGTTATTCCCCAAACAAGGAGTGGCATTAGGATGAGGACATTTATGCAAATGTTTGAGGAGATTCAACAGTAACTAAAATACCAAGTAATAATTGTGTACTTCATGGAAATTCTCCATTTAAAAAAACTCAGCTTTCGTGTTGCATTAGGGCAAATGTGAGGATCTCACATACCTCACTTTGATGGACCTAAGTGAGAGCTGTGTATTCTGCTCTCACATCCTGAGGTAATAGTTCTTCTAGGGGAAGAGGAGCTGAAAACACTCATTTAAATGTAGAACTGTTGCTAGTTGCACCCACAATTTACTCCTCCAAAGTCACACCTCATTTTTTAATAGGATACTCTGTGGCTTTGTTGAATGCTTTCTCTCAGAGGTGATTTTATCTCACAAGGCCCTAAGCCTGGCAAATATAGTGCCTTATTTTGAATAAGAAGCTACAAGCCATTTTCAGGGCAGAGGGTTTATGTTATTTTAAACATGAATGGCAAAGACATAATTAAAAAGTGCTTTTAAGCACTGGCAGAGTTTTTTTAGTCAAGCAACTGGAAATTACCTCAGTTTAGTGTAAAGTTTTCCTACTTTTTTAGGGAGAGGTGGTGTAGGTTGTCACAGCTTAATAGGCAATGCATTAGCTCTTGGGTTTAAATGGAAAAGAAAACAGGGCAAAGGAAATCAATATGTGGATGTTGAAAAGAGAGCAGGCTCAACTGGATTTTTTTAACCCATAAGTAGTTTGTGCTTTGTGCATGCTGAAATCATGGCAGGGTATATTACTTCAGTAAATAATTATATCTGACATATTATATTGGTAAATATTTTTCCTCAAATCTTAGAAAAGGCAAGTAGTCATATTCTCAGCTTTAATGCCTATTCCTTGGAAAATAATTCAGTTTTTATTATTCAGGTTTGATCTTATTTCTGAAGAGTGGCTTCCACTGAACAACTCTGTGAACTCAGTGGAGATGAGATATGGTCATTCATTGGCATTGCACAAGGTAAGTTCAGTGTTCCAGACTCACTTCCCAGCTGGTTTCCCCTTCCTTCCTGCTTCCCACTCCTTCTCCCAGATCAGTCTTGCTTTGAGAGAAGCATTCCTCATTCAGAAGCTTGTCCATGCTTAGCCCAGGCCGTACACTTGTGCTCAGGGAATCCTTGGGTGGGCGTCCTAGGAAGTCTGTAGCGTTTCTGCCTGTGTGTTCCTTCTTTGCTCTTTTTCCAGAGACTTTGAGGATGACTGAGGTCAGTGAGTCCATTATTTCCTTCTTGCGTTCTGTGCTGACAAGACATGCCTGAGGCTGAGTTTGCTGGAGTTCAGCTGATTCCCCAGCTGCCTTTTATGTAGATCATGTGAATAGTTTTATGAGCTCTGCTGTCCAAGACACCAAAGCAGATCTGGGGGATTACAGATTTTTGTTACTTGCTCTGCAAGTAAACTTGTGAATCTGATCTTTCAGCATCGGACACAGCAAGTGGATTTGACTGTTTTTACCTCCTTTCTCACTTGTGTGCCTTGCTGTGAGTGCAGGCCATGTGAGAGCAGGATGGCAAAGTCTTTGGAAAGGAAATAAGCTGATCCTTTATTGACCTTTGGCTTTTGGAATGCTATTTAGCGCAAACAGTGCAGGCCTGTGCAAAACTTAATCATAATCAAAAAACTGCACACACTGTCGTTCACGAACAGAGCACTTGAGGAACCTCAAAGCATGGAAATTCATTGTGGAATCACAAAATGGTTTGGGTTGGAAGGGACCTTAGAGATCATCTGGTCCCAATCCCCTGCTATAGGCAGACACCTTCCACTATCCCAGGGTGCTGCAAGCCCCATCCAACCTGGCCTTGGACATCCAGAGATGGGGCAGCCACAGCTGCACTGGGCACCCTGTGCCAGGGCCTGCCCACCCTCACAGGGAACTATTCTTTCCCAAGATCCCACCCATCCCTGCCCTCTGGCAGTGGGAAGCCATTCCCTGGGTCCTGTCCCTTTCAGGCCCTTGCCCACAGCCCCTCTCCAGGGGACTTTATTAAGTAACTTCAGAGCAGTAGCTTCATTCCTTACCAAATAGCTGTTTCCTAAATGCTGGACTCCTTGGCCTCACTTTATCTGACTCCTTTCAGGACAACATCTACATGTACGGTGGGAAGATGGATGCGACGGGGAACGTGAGCAGCCAGCTGTGGGTGTTCCACATCCCGCGGCAGAGCTGGGCCGCCGTGACCCCCAAGGCCAAGGAGCAGTACGCCGTGGTGGGGCACTCGGCACACATCGTCACCCTGCAGGACAACAGCACCGTCATGCTCGTGCTCTTTGGCCACTGCCCCCTCTACGGCTACATCAGCAACGTGCAGGAGTACAACCTGGGTGAGTGAGGGAGGGAGGCCCTCCTGCCAGTCACTCCAGCTCAAAAAGCTGCTTTGAAAGTTACTCAGACGACTCACGTTCAGATAGCAAAACACGGACACGTGTTCTCCTCCTCCTCTTTGTATTTACAAGAAGTTGAACCTAACATATGTATATAACCCAGTGAGCAGGCAGCCACGTGCCTCCAGCTTTATACACAGTGTTAGGTCCCAAAGACATAAAACTGTAATTGAGGGGTAAAGCAGGGTAACTCTAGGACAGTTTAGATTGAGTTTCCTCTCTCCCTCTGACAAAACAAACACTTCTGAAATTATTTTTGAATTCTGCAATTATAATAATGGCTACAACAATTCAGACCAAATATCTGCTTAACCTGACACTCATGTCCCCAGCAGCAGATGCTATAGGAAACAGGTGCTGAATTTCTGGATTCCCATATCCCTGATAGGATCTGACCCCCATATCCTGCAAAGGTCCAGGCTCTGATTTTAGGATCCAGATATTTCTAGTATTACCAGTGGAGAAGCACAGGAAGCTTTCCAGGTAAACTGAACTTCTACCTAACCCAGAAAGGGAGGCATGTTCCTGGCTCCACAGGCCATATAGAGATTGTAGTTAAGCACAGGAAGTTCACAGCAGGAATGTGCTTGTTATTCTCAGGAGTAGTGGCCCTGTCTGCACTTTGGACCTGTTATCTTTGTCCTCCAGTCATGCTGATCCAAGGGATCTGCTGGAGCCTGATTCTCTGGAGTCCATGTGAGCGAGATTTCTTCCTCTAGGAGAAATCCAGAGAGAACCAGGGCATGTGGGGCAGTGATTTTTTTCTGCCATGTGTGATCTGGCAGACTATTCAATTCCTTTGCCTGTTATGTCCCTGCTCTGGCCTGGAGTTGGGAAGCTTGTATAAGGTTTCATTCAGCACTTACTACAGAGATTTGGTGTGTAATGTGGTATTTTTATTTCAGTTGCCATTATAATATGTCTAAAGTGCTTCAGACCAATGTTATTTTAGTGAGTGAGATATAAGATCATGAATCACATATTTGTTTTTAACAGCAGTGTTCTTCACAGTCAGGCTTGGCTTCAGTGCTGTCTGGGTTTATATATATATATTTTTATATATATAAAAAGTAAAAGTGCTCTTGAGTCCCATTCCAAATCAAGTCACAGTGCTGGCATTTTCATGTCATGAAATGCAATCTATTATTTGTCTGCTTTTTATTTCTCATTTACTTAGCTTGTCTGCAAAATGTAATAAATGACTGTGGAAGAGCTATTTCTGCTCTAATTAAAAATACCTGGCAATGCTTCTTGACAACAGGCTTCTTGAAGGAGGATATTTTTGGGTTAGAAGTGATAGAGACAGTGTCTAGATCTGAGTCAGGGGAATCCCAATGTGTTTCACCATGTTGTTGATGAGTTATTAATGGGCAGAAATTAACCATGCTTTGTCACTCATTTTTCAGTGACGAATACCTGGAGCATCTTACAGACGAGCGGAGCTCTGGTGCAAGGAGGATATGGTCACAGCAGTGTTTATGATCCAAACACAAGATCAATCTATATCCACGGGGGTTACAAAGCGTTCAGTGCCAACAAGTACAGGCTGGCAGATGATCTGTACAAGTATGAGGTTGATTCCCGTATGTGGTAAGTGGTTCTTCTTCTGTCTTTTTCCTATTTACTACCCTGTCAGTTTTGTTTGTAGTGAACAAGAGGATGGATATTTGATAAGGGTACAGTGAATTCAGATAGATGCTGTCCTCTTGGATCTCTTGTTTTTATGTCCCCTTATGAATAGAGAATGATATAATCAATATAATCAAGGCTATGAACAAGCCAAGAAATCAATTTTAATCTATTGTTTGATTCAAGCTGAAAAGAAAAATTATTTGATGTTTTTTCTTGCTAGCCATACAGCCTGTGCATATGAGTGCAGTTACTGCAGTCATGTGAGTGATAATCCATTCTGCAGTTAAGACTGTAAAAGAATTTCTATTATAACCCTATTTTCTTCTGGCCCTGTAACTGCTTGGAATGTTCATTTTTTAAGCTGAAATCTTCTGTGATTTGTTTCTGCCCAAAGGTGAGTTTTATTAAAAAGCTATAGCCACAATCTACAGCCTGAAGCAAGAGGTGAAATACATTTTCCTTAATTCTGTGTTTTTCTTAATGCTGATTCTAAAGGCTCCTGACAAAAAGGAGACTGTCTTTTGGGTTAACACATGTAAATTTGACTCACTACATCTCTTACTGGGTGTTAAAATAGCTTGTGTTTCTGCAACATGTTTGTGAGTCTGTACTGATGAGGAAGGTAATGAGTGACTAATTTCCAAGCCCTCTCCTTCCCACTCAGTTGTACACACAGAAATAACCCCACTTCTGTGGGATGATAGCTTGTGAGGATAGTGCAGAAGGCAATTTTCCTCAATGAATTACAGCTGTACTGATTGTTGAGAAGAGCAAACAGCCTTGCCTGCCCAGTGACGATGGGGGTTATAAGAGAGTGGGCTGGCTGGTCCAGAGTGAGCTGGAGCTTGAGATCCAGAGTGTGCTGGAGTTTGGGGTGGAGTGTGCTGGGAGGGGAAAGGGGCATATGGTCTGCAAGGAACAGATGGTAAGGAGGTGCTGTGTGAGGGGCAGGCAGAGTAAGGAGATGCTGTGTGAGGGGCAGGCAGGGTTAGGTGGCTGGGTAAGGGACAGCTTGGAGTTAGCCAGTCATGCAGAAGGAAGAAGGAAACTTGCAGAGAGAAGGAGCCAGTGTTGTGTGGAGCTGACTGTGAGAAAAGCAGTCAGAGTTGCTGAGAGAAGTCCACTGAGTGAAGGCACAAAACGTTTTTACTAAAGGACTGGTGATGGTGCCAGTTGTCTATCTTGACGACTACAACACACTTCCTCTCTGCATTAACGTAATCTTCCACTTCAGCCATGGAGTGGACAAATCTGGCTGAATAGGCAGAAACTTAACAAATGTGACAATGTTCTTCCGAACTCCTGCAGCACCAATTTGCTTTTGTCACATTTATTTTGTCAGTTTGGCAAGCCCTGTTGAACAAGTGGAGAATGTAGGACTGTCTGTTCATCTCTATCTCTGCCTTTTTATTATTTTTTTTTGTCATTGACCCTTTGCTTTATTTAGGCCCTCTCTTCCTTGTTAAATCACATAAGCTTCCCATGAACTCTCTTCTTGCTCCTCCAGGTCCCTCTGAACAAATCCTGTCCCTCAGGCATGTTAACCACACACTCAACTTGATGTCCCTTAGTAGAAGGGACTTTAAAACTCAACTCATCCCACCCCTGCCATGGGCAGGGACACCTTCTGCTATCCCACACTGCTCCCAGCCCCAATGTCCAACCTGGCCTTGGACACTGCCAGGGATCCAGGGGCAGCCACAGCTGCTCTGGGAATTCCAGTCCAGCCCCTCCCCACCTTCCCAGCCAGGAATTCCTTCCCAAGATCCCAGCCCAATCTCCCCTTTCCTGGTGGGAGCCATTCCCTGTGTCCTGTCCCTCCAGGCCTTGTCCCCAGCCCCTCTCCAGCTCTCCTGGAGCCCCTCCAGGCCCTGCAAGGGGCTCTGAGCTCTCCCTGGAGCCTTCCCTTCTCCAGGGGAACATTCCCAGCCTGGCTCCAGAGCAGAGGGGCTCCAGAATCCTGGCAGCATTTCCATGATCTCCTCTGGACTCTCTGCAGCAGCTCCACGTCCTGCTGAATTTGGGATCCAGGGCTGGGGCAGCTCTGCAGGTGGGGTCTCACCTGAGCATGGGGGCACTGGAGCAGAATCCCCTCCTTCAACACAAATCCTTTCAGAAAAGTAGGAAAATCCTCCAAAAGATGACCCTCTGTATTCAGTGCCATCAATCCTACTAGTTAAAGTTGAGATCAGTGGTGAGTTTGATTAGTGCTGCCCATGATTTTGTCACTGATGAGCCAGTGTGTTGTGCAGGTATTAACCTGCAGGACTTCATTTTCAGGAGCTGTATAGATTTCCTTAAATTAGAATTTTTAGTCGTGAACAACAGATGCTGCCCAGTGTGAAAGAATTCTTTGGGTTGCTATAAAAGCAGCGTTACTGCAAAATATTGGTGTCTTCCTAGACTGACTATATTCAAAAGACAGGTTAGTGTGAAAACTTGAGAATCCCTACGGAAAGAAATGATTTGAAGATCTATAGCTTTAGAAAGAAGCTCTCATAGATATTTCTCCTACAAATTGGCAAAGCAAATGGAAAGATGAGAATGGAATTACAGGTGGAATTGAACAGTGTGGAATGTAATTGTTAAGCACCTCATTAGGAAAAGTAGTTAGATACTATCACCCTCTTCCCTGCACTCTCAAAATGTTCTTCAGCTTGGATTTATGGAGTGTTTTGCCTTTGCCAGGTACTTAGCAGTCTCATTAATACATATATTTTTATTTCTGAAGGACTATTCTGAAAGACAGCCGATTTTTCCGCTACTTGCACACAGCTGTGATAGTGAGTGGGACCATGCTGGTGTTTGGAGGAAACACTCACAATGATACCTCCATGAGCCACGGAGCCAAGTGCTTTTCTTCAGATTTTATGGCCTATGACATTGGTAAGTTCTTGCAGAAGTAATAACAACCCCCCAAATACTTGGCTATTCCCAGGGAGCTGTCCTCAGTTTGTCTCCAGAATGACTGGTTTATGTGTGGATGTATTATCCCAAACGGTGCTGAGCACAGGGATGTGCAATCAGGAGAGGCTCATTAGCTGGTTACAGAATTCCAAGCAAATGAGCTGCAGTGATTTCCAGTTAGAGACACCAGCAGTTCCTTTGTCAACAGTCTATACTCAACCTTGGGCATTAAGTATTTCCTACTATCTAATCTGCATCTTCCCTGGCCCAACTTGATGCTGTTCCCTGTCCTGCTATCTCAGTCATAAATCTATTCTGATATTTTGAGTGTGTTTTAATCTGTGATTGATCAAAATTTCAAGTTCTTGGGATAGTTACAAGCACTAGACCCTGCTGAAACTCAGCCTGTACTGCTCTTGTTTTAACTGCTTTTTTCAATAATAAAGCCAAATTATTAAGTTGGATTTTCTGAGTTTCAATAGCCAGGAGAGGGCAGCATTTATTCGTGGATTTGGATTCCAGAGATGGTGGAGCAAGGAAGAAGAGGTGAAATTACATAAAAGAACGTACATACATACCCAGATAATTCACACTGGGGAAAAACACCACTCCCTAATCTGACATTCACCTTTTGCTCTCAGAATTGCCCTAAATGTGGCTTCCCTGAAATAATCCTGTAAATCTGAAATCTCAAAGTGACTGTCCACAGAGACCTCATCCCTGGTTTGTGAGAGGAAAATGCAAGTGAATACTTGGGTCATAAGGGTTTGGTATCCTTGTGCCCTTTTGTTCTCTGTTACAGCAATTATTCCATTCTGCCACCTGTGATTTTTAGTCACATGCCTTTGAAATAATTGTATGCTCCTAGCTAGCTTTATTTTTACTATTTTTTTTTAATTGAAGAGTTAAAATGAGCTATTTGACCAGGTTGGATGGGCCTTGGAGCAGCCTGGTCTAGTGGAGGGTGTTGCTGTCCATGGCTCAGAGCTGAAATGAGATTAAGGTGCCATCCAGCCCAGAGTGTTTTGGCATTCTGTGGCAGTCACAAACAGTTTGATTTTTTTCAAACTGGTAGCAACAGTGATAGATTTTTCTTTCTGCATTGTGTTGTCTGCCATGACCTGTTGAACTCTGTTAGGTATAAAACACAAATTGCATTAATTTGACAAAATACAATGTTCATTTTGATTCACTTTAAGTAACAGGCAGGGTCATGTTACAAGATATGAGTGATGCAGTCAGCATTCCCAGTTCTTAGCAGATATACACTGACTTGTGAAGTTTACATTGATTTTACCTCACGTGATGGGTGAGGAGTGTTCTTGAGTCTCAGTCTGAGAAGAGCAGCTTTTTTTTTCAGAAATAAGACCACTTCTTCTGTTCTCTTCATTGCAGGATCCATTGTGCATGATTTTCCTTATCCCATGTGACTAGGAATGCATTAGGGTGGTGGTTCATCATTTGTGTCACAGCAAAAACACCTTTTCAGTGGTTCTTCATGCATGATCTCTGCAGTAATTAATTACCCTGGTCATGCTCCCATTGGTCTCCATGGGAATAAGCCCATATAACCCCCCTGTTATCTATCCCTTCATGTTCCCAAGGCACAAGTTACCCAGGAGGAAATCCAACAGGTTGATACTGAGAGCCTTCCATGGAGAGGCTTAATAATTGTCTTTATTCCCTGCTTTTATAGTATGCTGTCTGGCTGGTTTACTCATTTTTTGCATCTTGTTGATCAGCCATTGTCATTGATTAATGATCACAATGATGGTTGGGAGTCTGGAGTGGAATTAAACCCAGACTGAAACAAATGCTTCAAACCCTGGTCTTCTCCTTAACCTTTGCCATTAAAACTTTTTTTGGTGATGACTAATTTTATTTACATCATCAAATTTTTCTGGTTTTCCCTCCTCAAATTTCCAAGTAATTGGAGCACGTGCACTGAGTATTGGGAGGACATAAAATCTTTTTTCTGAGTGGGGCAATGCTAACAGCTTGAACCAAGATGTGTGCTGGGGGTGAGCAATAAAAATTCTTGAATGTTTCTTATCCTTTATCCTCTACTTGATTAGGTTGGGGCATATTCAGTCCAGCTTTTGTCTGGATGCTGCCTAGTTTAGGAAGGTTTCAGGATAACAATCCAGCTGTGTCCGTGTGTTATTCTCGATTCTCAGGACAAGCCTTTAGATTGTTGACACTTTGGTTGGGCGAGCACTTGGGCAGAGCTGTCTCAGTGTTCTCTGTATTTTCTGCACACTGAAATGGCCAGTTAGCTCTTCTTCTATCACCAAAATTGGTCTCTCTGGCCTTTGTCAAAAGATTTCCTGCTCTGCAGCAGCTTTGGGTGGAAAAATACCTCACCTAACCTTCCACCTGCTACTTATGTAAAGGTGCTGCTTTTGAATTGATCTTTTCTCCCCACAGAAGAAAAACTAAAACTCTTCTATTTACCCCATCAAAATTCTGATGACAAACACAGGGAGAGGCTGGATGTCTTTGTAGCTGACATGTTCTGTTTGAACAGTACATTTAATAAATCCTGGCATTGTAAGTTCTAGGTTAAGTCAGAAAGGAGAAGATTCTTTGTAGTCTCAGAATTACTCTGTTTTTCCAGTGCTTGATCTCTGGTTAAAAATGGGAAAGAAGCTTAGAAAGCAAAATATTCATGGCCTTCTATTAATCTAGAAAAACATGTTTCTGGCCCTCACATAACACACAACTTGAGGGCTAAAAAATTGAAAATTGCTTTCCAGTTTTTCTGAAGTCTCCTATTAAAAACTGGAACTGTCATGCTTGGCTTGGGAGTGAGGCTGGGCTAGGTTAAATTCTTTGAAAATGGAACAAATGACATGTAAAAATAAAATTCAAAATCACAGTTTATCAAAGTGCTAAATCTAACTGTGTCTTCTGTCTTTTCTTTATCAGCACTCTTGAACAAAATTGCTCTGCATCTGTTGTTTTATCCAACAATTCTCCAATTAAATTTAGTAAAAATTTAAAACTTTGTTTTTCTTTGCCCTTTTAGTTTATCCATGGACTAGTTTGGTTTGTGGGCTTTTTTTTTTTTTTTTCCAGAGGACCAGTCCATGACACAATGGTTTTATCTCATATTAAAGAATCTTAGGAGTATTTGAGGGCTCTGTAGATCTTTACAGAAGATTGTCTTTTCTGTCTTAATTGCATAAATTGCATCCAAGTGCCTCTAGGGTATTTGCCCCCAAGGTGATCCATTCCCTTTATGAAGTTTAAGTGTTATGAATTGGACTGACTTTTCCTACTTTTGTTCCTTTACTCAGTGGGTTAGATGTTTCTTAATTTGTTTTTTTTCCTCTCATGCTACCCAAAGGAAAAAATTACCTGAGAAACCAAGTGAAAAATGAAGCAGAACTTACAAATTTTATGCTAATAGAAAAAGATGGCATAATCTAACATTGTATTAAAAGAGAAAAACAGCTACAAATCCTTAAGCTATGATGAGTGAAAAATATTTTTTTTAAAACATGGATATCTGCCCTCTAGGAACATAATGGCAATGGAAAAAATAAAAAAAGATAAGCTTCTCTTCTCAGTCATACTGGTTTGAGGCAAAACTGTGAAGAATTAATGTATAAACAGATAAAACCAGAACTTGTTACATTGTGAAAAATCCTACTAGTAAAGGAGGAAAAGCAACTTCTTCTTGTCCTGTTCCCAAATCCCCCCGGCTGTCCCCTCCTGGCAGGGAGTTGTGCAGAGCCACAAAGTCCCTGAGCCTCCTTTTCTCCAGCTGAGCCCCTTCCCAGCTCCTCAGGAATTCTCCAGCCCCTTCCCAGCTCCCTCAGGAATTCTCCAGTCCTTTCCCATTTCCCTCAGGAATTCTCCATTCCCTTCCCAGCTCCTCAGGAATTCTCCAGCCCCTTCCCAGCTCCCTCAGGAATTCTCCAGCCCTTTCCCTTTTCTCTCAGGAATTCTCCAGCCCCTTTCCCAGCTCCTCAGGAATTCTCCAGCCCTTTCCCAGCTCTGTTCCCTTCCCTGGAAAGGCTCTTTTTGGGAGGTGCCCAAACCTGACCCTAGGACCTGAGGCACATCAGAAGATCAACGCCTGTGGGGTGGACATTCCTCTCCTGATCTGTTCTGCTTAAACAGTCCCATCTCTCTGCTGCAACATTCCCACTTTTTCCCCAAAATCCAGGTTTTTCCTGGTGCAATGCAGCAGAACAGACACCAGGTAGGGATATCCAAACTCCAGCACCACAGACTCCAATCCCTGGTGGATCACAGGTTGGAAGAACATCAAGGGAGAGGATGATTTCAGCATCAAGGACAAAGTTCCCCCAAATCCCAGGATTTCCATGTGAGAAATTCCCACAAGCCAGAGAAGGAGGTGGAGAATGGCTGTGCTGGGATCCATGTGGGCACATTTTGGGATTGAGAATTTGGGATGGAGAATTCCTTAAAACCAGCAGAGACATCTGGGGGTGGGCCTGGCTGATCCCCAGGAGAGGGGCTGACTATAAAAAAAAGGGGATTTCACGGAATTTGAAATACAGATTTTTAGGGTGTTTTTAATTTCCCATAAAGCAGCAGTGAAAAGCCTTTGGAGATGATGGAATTGCTCATTTTATGATCTCAGGGTTGTAAAAACTCCTCAGCCACTGCTGGAACCTGTTATGGAGATGGGAATCACTTCCCAGGAGAGAGAACAGCCCCATTTCTTTGGGATTTTTCAGCTGTCACCTCCAAATCTGGGTTGTTACATTTGATTCCCACTACATCTGAGGTAGAGGGGAGATGGAAAAATTACATATTTCTCAAATTATATATTTTTATATGGATTTATCTCTTCAAAAAGAGCAGAGCAGCACATGTAGGAATTCAAAAATCCCATTGCATTGTTAAATTTTGGATTATGGATACAATTTCTTTTCTCTTCTAGGAGACAAGAAACCCTCTAAGAAAAAAGCATCCCCTTCCTGAAAAAAAGCATCATCTCTTCTAAAAAGCTTTGAGATTTTTTTTCCCTCTTCAGTGTTGGTTTTTTTTTGCTTCATGGAAGATCTGGGTCTTGGTGTGTGTTTAATTCTCTGTTTGTCCTCTGTCCTACAACAGCTTCCTTTTGGGAAATTAATAAAAATGAATAAACTTTTTGTGCTCTGAACATGCCAAAAAAGCTCAGATTTAAGGAAGGGGGAGATTCAAAGAGCAGGTGAGGGGTCCCATCACAACCTCATCTTTCTGCCAAGCACCATGGAATCCCAGAATCCAAGAATTCCAGGGTGGTTTAAATTTTAATATTTAAATAATTTTCCTTTATTTAAATATTTAAACAATTTAAACAATTAAAATTTAATTAATTTCCTTATTTCATCTCACCTGTCCTTTAACCAGATTATTTCTTCACTATTAATAAACAAAACCTTGATAAACTCCAGCATTAAAACTCTGCAGCCCCATTCCCTCATCATGGCACTCGCTGGAAGTGCTCCAAACAGAGCTAAAATCCTAAAATTTTATGTGATAATGTGATTTTAATGTGATAAGTGCAAGATAAAACTGGATTGGGCAAATTTTGGGAATCTCTGGGGAGGAAGAGGACAGAGGCAGAGGCATGAACTGGTACTGTGAGGATGTGGAGATTCACACCTGTGCTTTCAGCTGAGAAAAAAAAGATTAAAATATTTTTGTAAAGATTTTCTAAAATCTTTCAAAATACCCAAAAAACCAACATTTAAAATAACCAAAAACCCAACCATGCAAACTGAAACTTATTTTCTGAATACACCACTTCCCTCTCGGAACTGGCTCATCCCAAAATTCAACCCTTGATGGACTTTTGCTCCAAAAAAAAACCAAATTGAAGCGATTCCCAGGATCAGCAGAGCCACTAGACGTTTGCAGCCAAGAAAAAAGGGAATTATCACAGGTGACTGTCTTAGTTTGAAGGATAGGTGTTTGCTAATAAAGGCAGAAGTATTTTTTTTTTAATGAAGAATGTAAACTTCCTTTTTCTAAGTTATTATTATAATTTTGAAATTAAGGGGCTTTTAGGTAAAGATATGGGAATTAGGAATAACAGCTTTTTATTAGGAAAATTAAAATAGAAATGCAGCATTACAAAGAAAAACTTTAACAGAGTCAGAATCCAACCTGACACTCTGTCAGTCAGTCAGGGTGTTGGCAGCTGTTTAATTAAATGGTGGCTACAGTTTTTTCGCAGTGGCAGATGTCGTTTTGTTGAAGCAGTGGTTTTGTAGAAGGGTGTAGTTTTTTATGAAGGTTTAGGGATGATGTGGAAAGGTCTGGTTTTCCTCTGGAATCCAGTGGGAAAGGCTGCTCTGGTGTTCCAAATCTCAGTTT
>JAOTBB010009123.1:0-26991 GCA_025629985.1 Chamaetylas fuelleborni | reverse complement strand
TCCTCCCCCTGGCTGGAGCATCTCCCAGTGGGATGATGTAATTTTATCAGTCATGCACTGGGACTCAATGGCCATTAGCAGGAGATATCTCCTGGAGGGAGGATGGCTGTGGGAAGATAAAGATGATTGCCCCAGCTGGTTTAAAGATGGCCCATTAGCAGATAATATGTGCCATGGAGAAAAGGAAATCACTACCCCACCCAGCTTCAACAGATGGTGATAGAATACACACTTCTGCCCACATCAACCCAACTCAGGTGGCCTAACCTGGTTTCACTGTGCAGTGACTTCATTCCTGCCCAAATGGTTGCCCTCACACAAGCCTCTGTTGCTTTTGATAAACTTGAGGCACTGCAGTGATCCACTGCTCAAAATTAGGGATGCTGGGGAGGAATCTGAGTTCCTCACATGGCCTGAGCAGGCAGGACCAGAGAGGATGCAGAAATCCCTTCACACGCTTGGCTCCTGTTCTTGCTTCTTCATCAGGCCTTGGAGAGTCACTGGAGGTGTCTCACTTCCAGAATTAAGACAGTTTTTTCCTGTACTGAACAATACACTACGTTTTTCATAACATGTTTGGGTTAGAACCTAAATGTTGCAGTTCCTATGGAGTGACCACCAGTTGTTGTTTGTAGCTGCCCCTTGACACTGTAAATGAATTGATTTCCTCTCACTGCCTGTACATGAGTTGTAAGCTGATTTGATTTGTCCACAAGGACCTGTATATTTGAGTTGTAATCCGTGTTTCTCCCTTGACAAAATGGAATTGGCCTGAGGTAAAGATGCTTTAGCAACAGACGGAGAGTTAAAGTGACTTCACCTGTAACTATGTCAAAATTAAACAACTTTAAAGTAGATGTATGAAAAAGATGCTTATTCTAATTTATTTTGTTATTTTAGTATTGCCTCATAAATATTTTATTGAAGAATGCTACAGAGGAGCCAAGTGAAGCTGCAAGGTAAAATACTGAGTAAGAGAAATGGGAAAATATCATAGAATTGGTTAGGTTGGAAAAGACCTTTAACATTATCAAATCCAACCATTTATGGCTTGGAGAAGTCTTTCTAGCTGCTTATCTTCTGCTGCTGCCTTGTGGTTTGGTCCTGTGAAGTTGAGCCTTACTCTGCACCCTGAAGGTGCTGGCCTGTCGTGTTGGAGGGGAAGGAGAAATCTCATCTTTGTGCAATTTTTTCCTTTTTTTTTCTGCCCTAAATACTCCTGTGAGTGTCCTGAGCAGCTCCCATTTTCTTTCCACCAAGATGCATAGCCATCTGTGGCCTGGGCGTGTGGATCTGCGAGGAGCTGACGCAGAGCACGAGCCACCCCCACGTGAAGAAAGCCATCAATGTCATAGGTGTGACACTGAAGGTATTGCTGTGGCGGGCTCTGATCCACCTGCTGGGGGGAAAAAGGGCATCTGCACTTTGCAAATGGTCACTGGTGGTCTGAGGCACAGGCTGCTGCTGTGGGGGTCACACAGGCAGTGTCAAACCTGCTGGTTCCTAATGCTGACAGTGGGATTTCACAGCACTAACCTTGGGTGTTGTTGGCAAAATAATGAAATGTAGAAAAACTGAATGCGGTGTGTTCTACCTGGAAACTTTATTTGGCTTTTAATCACCTTCTTTCTTCCAGTTTTCCAACAAGCTGGTAGCTCAGGTAGCCTGTGATGTCCTTCAGCTGCTGGTGTCTTACTGGCAGAAGCTTCAGGAGTACGAATCGTCCCTGTGCCGGAAAATTACTGAAGTACGTCAGGTTCTTGAAAATGTCTGTGTGGAAATTGTATGCAAAGTTGTCTTAGTCCCTTCCTTGGGCTGCTGTGGTTTTGGGATTTTGACCCCCCCTTTTTTCTTGTTGTTAGGGATGTACTTGCTGCACTCCCTGGACCAGTGCAGGTCCTTCGTTTGTAGTGACTTGTTTGCAAAGTGCTCAGTGAAAGGTTTTCTTCCACTTGGACATTGATGTTGGATGTTTCTAGGAGAATTTAACGTGTTCCATGCCCTGTGCAATGGGAGTCTGTCTCTGCAGAGCAGGAAGCTGAGTGCCTGTCTGACACTGGCTTTGTTTGGCTGCAGATCCTGGTGGCCACCATTGCCTTTCTCCTGCCCGGTGCTGAGCACTCCTCCCTGGAGGCAGATAAAAAGGTCTGTGGCTGAAAGGAGCTGTCTCCATTCTTTGTGCTCTTTGAGGGGGGGTTTAAATGAGGTTGCTCCAAACCAGAGTTGAATTTTAAACTTTCCAACTCGTACCCTTAAGTCTGGGTGAATTTAATAGAATGCACTAACCCTGTGCTCTTGTTCAGTTCGTAGTTTCACTGCTGCTTTGCTTGCTGGACTGGTGCATGGCACTGCCCATGAAAATGCTGCTGGAGCCTGTGTCTGCTGGTGCTGTGGAGGATCAACATGCATCCAGAGCTCCTTTGCTGGATTATATTTACAGGGTGAGTAGGGGGAAGGAAGGTGATTTACCTTGCCTGGCTGTTTAAAGGTGTCTTTCACACACCCAGAGGGCACAGAAGCAGCTTTGTCAAGTGCTAGAAAATCATGTCATCCTGGTGAGAAGCTACAAATGCAAAATGTTAATAAGATAAGATTGGAGATGTAGAACATACAGGGGATGGTGAAAACAAAGGTAAAATGCTTAAAACAACGAGCTGGGGAAAATAATCTTTGCAGAATTATTTGGATTGTTTGAAGTGGGCTGTTAAAATACGAAACACACCCTGAAGAAAGCTGTTAAAGTACAGAATCAGTGCAGGTGGAGACTGTTAATTTAGAAATGCTGAATTTGGGCCTGAGTGGGCTGTGCAGTGTCAGAAGTGGGGGCCCTGCTCGCTGGGTGTGCTGGGGACTGTCCCAGGCTGGTCACTGGCTCTGTGCCCCACAGGTCCTGCACTGCTGTGTCAATGGCTCCAGCACCTACACGCAGCAAAGCCACTACGTGCTGAGCCTGGCCGACCTCTCCTCTGCTGACTACGACCCCTTCCTGCCCCTGGGGAACGTCAGGAGTGCCTCAGAGCCAGCCCAGTGCCCCTCCTCCACCGATCTGGGCAACCTGCTCACCGTGGCTGAAGGTGAGGGCGTGCCCAGAGCTGGGCAGTGTGTGTGTGCAGCAGTGGGAAGTACTGTTCCATCTCTGCCCTGGGAATGGGCTTCTCCTTACTGCACATAGCAGCTGTTCTTCAGAACCCAGCATGGCTCTCTCTGGATGGATTCCAGTTGCCTCTGTGATAGGGTGTTTGAGTTCTTTGCCAGCACGGCTCCTTAGAGTAAATTTGTGTTTAGAAGATGTAAAGGGAAAGAGAAGCCCTGTGAACCAAAGAGAAGTAGTTTTACACTGAATATGAACAAAACTAGAAATGAGGAGGTTTCTGGTTGTAAGAGGAGTACCATTCCCGTGGGAGAAGTGGAGGCACAGCAGCAGCTCAGACCACAGTCACTTTATGGAATAACTGATGGATGTGCCTGTGCTGGGGATCCATCTGAGCACCCAGGAGGTCTCTCCCTGCCTCACACAAGACTTGCCCACCTGCCAGGGATGGAGGAGCAATGCTTTGCAGTGACACCTCTGTTCTGCCTTGGCTTCTCTGCCGTGTCACCCTCCTGCCCCGATGGCCGTGGGGATGTGGTGAGGTAAAATAGAATGGTGGGATGGGTAGGATTTCTTGGGAAGCTGTTGGAAATACTTCTTGGAAGGGAGGATCAGCAGGTGACATAGGGCAGAAATCTGCAGGCGCTCCTTGCGTATTGCCCCTTGCTGATCCCCTGTGTTTTCCTGGTTTCAGAGAAGAGGAGGAGGAGTCTGGAGCTGATCCCTCTGACGGCGCGGATGGTCATGACGCACCTGGTGAACCACCTGAGCCACTACCCGCTGAGCGGGGGCCCCGCCGTGCTGCACAGCCTGCTGAGCGAGAACCACGACAACTCCTTCGTGGAGTCCTCCGAGCTGTGCTCCGAGGTGTTCCGCAGCCCCAGCCTGCAGCTCTTCGTCTTCAACGACAGCACCCTCGTCTCCTACCTCCAGCTCCCCGCCGAGAGGAGCGCGGGCGCCCGCCCGGCCGTGCGGGTGATCGTCAGGGACATCTCCGGGAAGTACTCCTGGGATGGCCACGTGCTCTACGGGCCCCTGGAGGGCTGCCTGCCCCAGCACGGCGCCGGTGCCTTCACCTTCACCATCCCCAGCCAGGCACAGCACGGGCTGTGCCGGGAGCAGGGCTCACAGGGGCATGGCACCCAGGAGCAGGGATCTCAGAGGCAGGGCTCTCAGGGGCAAGGCTTGCAGGGACAGGGCTCACAGGAGCATGGCACCCAGGAGCAGGGATCTCAGGGGCAAGGCTTGCAGGAGCAGGGCATCCAGGGGCAAGGCTCGCAGGGGCAGGGCCCCCAGGAGCAGGGCTCCCAGGCAGAGGAGGGCGAGGATGCTCTGGACCAGCTGCTGGAGCGGCTGGGCAGCAGCAGCCCCGAGTGCCTGGCGCACCCGCAGCGGCGGCTGAACGAGCCGGCGCCGCCGCCCCGCGCCATGAGCGCCGAGCAGGAGCGCGCCATCGCCGAGGCGCTGCTGCGCCAGAGCGCCCGGGAGACGGAGTTCGTGCAGGGGTGCAGCTGGGACTGCAGCAGGAGGCTGGCCCCCCAGCAGCCACCCCCGCCCGCCGAGCCCCAGGCCTCCTTCTATTTCTGCCGCCTGCTGCTGGACCACTTGGGGATGAACTCCTGGGACAGAAGGTAGGAGGAGGCGTCAGAACGTGCTTGGGGTGCTCTTCCCACTTCTTACCCCCGAATGTGGACACGCTTAACAAAGCAAGGGTCGTGTAACTAGGAGTGAGAGCAGAGTTTTGAGCTTCAGTGATTATTTGGAATAGATTGTGTATAACAATAATTCCAAGAAATCACATCCTGTTGATTCTCTCAGCTATTTGGATGATGAAATACTGTGTCTGCGCTGTGTTGCGTTTGCCTTCAAACCTTTTTTATTTATTTTTAGAAAAAGCTTTCATCTGCTGAAGAAAAATTCAAAGTTGCTGCGAGAGCTGAAAAATCTGGATTCCCGCCAATGGTAGGTGACGTGTACTGAACACACCTTTGAATGAGGAAGAATGAGTCACCAGAACCAGAAGTCTTTCCTGTTGAATCCAAATATTGGCATGAAAATTGGACTGTTTGTTTCTCCAGAGTTCTGTGGCCTGAATGGAGAGGCCGCCCGTGCTGGCACGTTCTCTGTGTACAGAGAATTCCAAATCAGTGGCAGATAATAAAACAGATTTTGTTTCAAGTTTGCTTTAGCTGAGAGGGGCGGGAATCAGATTGGTTGTGACCTGGGTTCAGCTGACACAAGCCAGTATTTTCTTCAGGGTGATCCCTGTGTCAGGAGCAGTATTTTGAGGGTGATCTGTCCAGAGCTGCTCCCCAGCCAGGAAGTGGCAGAATGGAGTTCTGGATGTTACATCTTATTTTTCATCACTTAACACAGAGCTGTTTGAAGAGCATCTGCAGCATTGCAGAGTTCTGAGTTTCTTCTAGCCCAACAATTTCCACACCAAATGTGCTTTCCGTGTTTTCAGAGGAGCCGACTGTCCCTGTCAGCCTTGGAAAACTCTGCCCAGGGTCTGAAAGTCAATAATGTTTCTTCTGCCTTGTATGTCATCACCCTGTAATTAAAATTCTGTAGGTCAAATGATGCTCCCATTAACACCTGTGCCACCTCGCTGTCTGTGCAGCGCTGCACAGATCTGAGTCATTAACCCTGTAATTGGAGTTTGGTCCCAGTTCTGTGGCTGATGTACAGGAGGACCCGGCTTGGCTCTGCTCTCAGGAGGTTTTGGTGGCAGAAAAACGGGGGGAAATGTGAAAGTGACTGATGCATTTGTGCGCGTGAAAGAAATGGACACAGGGAGCTGAACGTGGGCACCTGGTTCATATGTTTGGAGTGCAGGGGGATCTGGAAAATAACTTTGAGCTGGAGCTTGTTTAACTTGGATTTCTTTTCTGTCCATGGCAGTCGTGAGACTCACAAGATCGCCGTGTTCTACATCGCCGAGGGACAGGAGGACAAGTGCTCCATCCTGGCCAACGCCAGGGGCAGCCAGGCCTATGAAGATTTTGTTGCTGGGCTGGGCTGGGAGGTAACAGCCATAATTTAGACAGGCTGCCTTGTTGCTGGTGGCACTGTGCAGTTTTTAATTCACAAAAAAAAAAAAAAAAAAATCACTGCACGCTGATGCTTAGCTGCTTTTAGTTCTCGCCGTGCTCAGAGCACACATTCAGCACAGGAGCTCTTTATGATGTGTGGGTTTAATTTGCTTTGTCAGAATGGTGTGTCCTAATCTAAATGCCGTGAACATTTTGGTGTTTGGGAAATCCACGGTAGCTGCATGCCACATTTAAGGATCCAAGTGCCACAGGGGATGCAGCATCCTCAGGCTGGTGCTGTTGGGGAAACAAACATGCCTTGGGACTCAGGCTTGACTTCTGAGAGGTATTTCTTCTGAATAAGCTCCTGGAATAATTTCTTATAAGGTTTTTCTTTCTGTGCAAATCTTCAGTAGTTTTTCTGTTTCTTTTTCTCTCTGCCTTTTGTGATGCTCCTGGCAGTGGGAGCTCTGAGCCCCATAGGGCTCTTAGCCAGCAGCGTGTGGCAGAGTGCTGTTGTTTCCTTGCTGCTGTTTGCTGGAGGAAGGTAAAACAGGTGGATAGATAACAGCTCAGGACCTAGTTCAGAGAGATTTACTTTTAGTAAATGTCAAATACAGGCACGGGAAGGACAAATCCGACAGATCGCAGAGCTGTAGGGGAAGGCTTCTTTTCCCTGGGTTGGCTGCAGGAGGCTGGGGTGGTGATTCCATGAGTGTTGCTAGAGCAGCAAACGGTCCTGGTCCATCAGTGTGTTCAGGTGGGCGCTGTGTGTGCCTCTGGCTCCCTCAGGTCGACCTGTCCACGCACGGCGGCTTCATGGGCGGGCTGCAGCGCAACGGCAGCACGGGGCTCACCGCGCCCTACTACGCCACCTCCACCGTGGAGATCATCTTCCACGTGTCCACCAGGATGCCCTCCGACTCCGACGACTCCCTGACCAAAAAGGTGAGGGCTCTGCAGCGGCTCTGCAGCGTTTCACAGCTCTGCAGTCACCAAGTGCTGCCCTGGAAGCCCTGCTGGCCGCGCCACGTGGTGCTCTGCAGCTGGGTTGAGCTGAATTAAATGGCATCTAAATTCTGGGTTCTGAAACACAATTAACATTTCCATGGTAGCCTCAAATGCCACCGTGAGTAATAATATTAGCAATGATTTCATTTGTACGTTGTCTGCCTGCCAAAACTGCTGTAGGTTGGTGGAACAAAGCAACCAAATGCAGCATCGTAAAACCTTCCAGGCGGCTCGTCCCGTGTGGAGCAGCGAGGGGAGAGGGGCTGACAGCCTCAGGAGCCCAGCAGCCAGCTCACAGTTCAAGCCAGCTAGGCACAGCTCTGACAGGCAGCCTCTGCTTCAGCCTGCCAGAACCCAGCCCAAAATTCTGGTGGTATTGGTGCTTAATGTTTGTCTTTGCTAGCAAGGAGAGATTTCACATTCTGCTGTTTGCCAGCTGCTGCTTAGGCTCAAAGAAGATTTTTTTTGGGCATAGCAAATCTCTGCCTTTGTAATTAGGGTTGGCAGCTTGTCCTGCAGAGATTGTTATCCTGCATCAGCAATGCAGCAGCAGCCATGCAGTGCACCAGGGGATAGTGCTCTGCTCTGAGCATTGTCTGTAACCCTGTCACTGGGTGACTGTGGTTGGTGTCCAGGTGGTTTCTGAATGATTTGTGCTTTTCCTTGAAATATAAAGGTGGAATCTCTGATTACTGGTTCTGAAAAATTGCTCAGTGTTTCGTACTAAAGTCAGATCTTGCTTTTTTTATTGTGATACCTGTTATTTGAAAAAAAAAAAAGTCAGCAAAATGACATGTTTCTCTTTCTGTATGTTACTTGCTACCTTCATGGATACAATGCTGTGGAAGAAAGTGCTCTGAGTGCTTCAGGATGGAGCAGTGGTGTGTGTGTAGGACAGGGCTGTAGAGTCTCTGTGACCAGAGCAGGGTAGGACTGGCTGTATTTTTATTGTTCCTGACCAGTATTTGTCCAGCTGCTAGACCAGAGCTGCAGTGATGAATGATTTACAGTTTCCCTAGGCAACATATTCTCTATTCCAATGCTCCACATCTTGTGCCATGGAAAAAATCTCTGGTGGTGCCTACTTTGCCTCAGTTCAAGCCCACTGATTCTTATCCTGTTTCACATGGATATGAAGGGCAGATTGTTGTGCAGCACACTTATGCATGTCTGAGAACTGCTGCCATGT
Organism: Chamaetylas fuelleborni; assembly: GCA_025629985.1. Taxonomy (NCBI): domain Eukaryota; kingdom Metazoa; phylum Chordata; class Aves; order Passeriformes; family Muscicapidae; genus Chamaetylas; species Chamaetylas fuelleborni. The sequence continues at coordinate 18,665 of JAOTBB010009123.1, read as the reverse complement.
CTTCCCCAGACTTCTTTTTCCTGCACAAACTGTGGCTGTTTATTTAGTCTGACCTTCCCTTGCAAATCCTGGGTTTTGTGGAAGCCTGGCAAAGACACTGGGCTATGGTCTGGCTGTTGAGTAATACATCAGGAGAGGAGAGCACAGCATGGCAGAGCTACCACAAGGGGAAAAACGGGGTCTAGCTGCAAACAGCCTACTTGTTCCCCTAATTCTCATCTATGTTAGGGCTTATCACAGACACTGAGGGTCTAATTACTCTATTTGTCTTCCCTGTGTTTGCTCTGAGAGAATTCCTTCTCTGTGAGAAACAGAAACCAAAAGCATTTAGTAGCTGTCAGTCTCAGAGTTTTGTAGTGCCAGGAAACCAGGCCAGCTCCAGCACATGCTGTCTGCAGAAAATAACTGCAAAGGAATTGCCCTGGGACCTTTTCAAAAAACCTGAGATGTGCTCTAGGAATGGAACCCTGCAGGGGTCAAGCTGGGAGTTCCAGTGAAGGACAAATCTCTGAGCAAGGACCTGAGCAGCTGGAAGCAGAGGCTCAGAGCAGGTGACTTCCAGAGGGCTTTTCAGTGTGTGCTCCTCCATGGCTCCACACACAGCAGTTCCATTCTGTTTGTCACAGCTCTGTTGTGAGCAAACATGCAGTTCTGTGTAGAGCAACACAGATTGTTGACAGATTTTACAGAACTGCAGCTGTGAGTGGAGGAAAGGTGCATTTCAGAAGCACTGCACTTTCTGGAAGGTGGACAGCTCTCTGGGCTGAGGTCCTTGCCTCACATTGTTGGGGCAGAATGTCCGGGTTAAAATATTACTTAATATTTGTTACTTCTTTCCATCAGTGCTTTTGTTTTATGGGAATGTGGGACAGAAAGATGGGAGCCCATGGCATTCATTCAGTTCCTGCTCCTGCAGCAGAACTGTGCCTGGTGATACAGCACAGTGGTGCTGGGAGGAGAAAACCTCATCAGGATGCAATGGGGGCCACAGCTTCTTTTTTCTTGCCCTCCCTCTGGGATCTAAGGTCCTCCTAATCTCTGAAATCTTTGTGATTGCTGGGGTTTCTTCTCTGCTTGTTTTGCCTCAGACCAAGAGAGGCTTCATCCCTGTCAGCGTGCTCCCAGCTGAACAGAAGGACTGACCACCTGCTGGCCTGGGGAGCCGGAGCAAGGCCGTAAATTCTGGGGGCTGGGGAATTCAGCAGATGCAGTAATTTCACTTAAATATGTTATTGTGGCTCTTTATTTTTACTGAAGGCAAGGACAAATTAAGTTCTGATATGAATTCCACAGAATAAGTGTGTTTCCACTGGAGGTGAACTTGGCCCCTTGTTTTTGTGCAGTAGAGCTGTTGTTTGCAATCTGCATTTTTTTTTATTTGAGGTATGTGCTGATATTATATTGCTAATTCAGGAGGGAAGAAAAAAAAAAAAAAAAAGAAAGAAAAACACTTCTCCAAATAAGTCTTGGCCCTGACAGAAATCTTTTCTAGTGGAGTAAACAAAATTCAGCTGATCTCTTTTGCTGCTGTAGGGTTCAGCATCATTGGTTCCAAACTTTATCTGCCTGTCTTGTGGCAAGAGTGAAAATCAATCCCAGGAATGGCATCCTGCTGTCCCTGTCTTGTTCTGCTCAAATTGTGCTTAACGGTTTAAAGATGTGCTGCCGAATTTCTCAGTGATTTATTTCATCTTCTCCATTGTCAGGGCAGAACTTTTTCAATTCAGAAATCTGGTTGCAACCCCATACTGAACTCTTGCTCCTTTGCTGCAGAAATTTGTTAGCTGGGGCTAGATTAGATTTTTAGCAGCTAATCTGACTGCTGTAGGGGTTTGCAGAGTGGGGACAGAGCTGTGCTATTGGATTTGTCCAATTCATTTGACTCCAGGACTATAATTGCACTTATGTCTTACAAGGCTTTTATGGCCTCGGGCTGGCGAGCAGCAGAAAAACAAATTGGCAGTGATACAGTGAGAGTGAAAGGGAATGAAAGGCACACATTATCAGTCTCCAGGCAGCCCTGCTCTGGCAGGAAGTTTCTTGGTTAATTTACAAATAAAACTTAGATTTTAGGATGGGCGCACAGTCAGCCAGACAATGGGGATGTCAGGCCCCACTGTTACTTAGCAAAAGTAGCAGCCATGCCTCCCCAAAAGCAGGAATTCTTCAGTCAAACAGACGACTCCTCTCTGGAGCCAGCTGGCTGTGTAATGCAATTAGCAGGGAAAGGAGGTCATGGCAGAGGTGTGCACCGTGACCAGTGTCAGCCCTGCCTGGCCTGGCACCCGCACGGCCGGGATGGGGCTTTGGGGATATGGGGGAATGGGGATGTGGGGATGGGGCTCAGGCTGGGGCTGACCTGTGCCCAGCACTGCTTCACTGCCTGCTCTTAGCACGAGGACTCACACCAGCCTGGCCTGGGTAGTATTGACTGGGAGCTCTTCAAAGAAGTGGGAATCCAGTATTGGCAGAAAATAGGGATTAAAGCAGTTAGATGGATTTTTGGAGGTGGTTATTACCCTGCTTTGCAACATTCGTAGCAATTGTAAAAGTAATCTTTTAATGTTATTTCCAAAAATGTTTATGTGGAAGTTGTCTGAAAAGAGGGATGATTTTTTTTTTTTAAATTTTTTTTTATGGAATCCCCAAATGGTTTGGGTTGGATGGGACCTTAGTGACCATCCAGTTCCACGACTGCCACCTTCTGATGGCTGCCCCTGGATCCCTGGCAGTGCCCAAGGCCAGGTTGGACACTGGAACAGTGGGAGGTGTGCCTGCCATGGCACTGGGTGGGATTTAAGATCCCTCTCAACCCAAACCATTCCATGATTCTGTGCTTGAGTGACTGAGCAGTGCAATTAAAAGTGTGATTACCACAATCACCTTCATTAAAAAGCACAAATTCCATGGAAAGGATACCCAGGCATCCCGTGGCTGCACGCACAAGTTCAGCACCGAGTTCTTCTGATGGCTGAAGGATGCTGGTGCTCAGCTGGTGCTCTGCTGCCAGTCCCACACAGTTCTGTGCATTCCCTTTCCTCATGGCTAAAACCATGAAACACCCAATGAGGTTTTAACATTTCAAATTAGAAATGCCCTCTTGAAGTATTTCCCTCTCCCATCTGAAGTCAAAGCTGGCTGGAAATAAAAACCTAATTGGAGCAAGTCTATGGGACTTGTGGTGTTGAAAAAGGCTGTTTATTTATTACTTTGCTACAGCTTTATACAAATATATGGATGCACGTGTGTCTGAGGGAAAATTATGCTGTCCAGACTTATGAGAGCCAGTTGGGATCTCTCAAGGTTGCAGATGAGCTCTGGAAATGCACCTGTGTATTTTCAGCTCCGTGCCCTTGGCACTGGCTTCCTCACTGATGACAAATCTTTCTTCACTCCTCTCCTGGAAATCAGCTTTGGTGGTTTTCCCTCTTGGATTTGTCTGTTTTCCCACTTGCTCTAATGGGCTCTAGTCGAACTTTTCCAAAACAAGCATTTATTTGAAATACATTAAGAAACACAGCGCTTCAGAGAAATGCTTGATAACCCCAAATTCCTTCCTGAATTATTGACGTGCCGCTGCAGCAAACTATTTACTCAGGGCTGTTCAGCCTGGTGTGTAGTGGGGGTGTAGTTTTCTTTTAATGCAGTTATTGAATTCCAGCCCACAGAGCCTCTGGCCGGGCTCCAGGAGCGCCGAGCCAAGATAAATTGTTTGTTTTCAGCAGCATTTCTTCATCTTCATCGCTTAATCCGCAATGAAATTTTACAGCCAGCCACTGAATATTTAAGCAATATATTTACCTCTTTTATCCTGGGGGAGTATTTAATGATGCTGAGTACAGTCAGTGATTATGGGAGTTAAGGGTACAAGCTGGGAACTGGAGTTTCCCATCTTTTTTTCCGCCGGGGTGAGCTCGGCGTTCAGGGCTGGAATCCTGAGTGCGCCTGCCGTCGCCTCCAAGGATCTCAGACCTTTCCTGGACACTCACTCCCCCTTTTGGTGCCAGATGTCAGCTTCTTTTGGCTGCCTGCCTCATGATTTCTCAGTAAATCCTTGGAGTTCACAGCATCTTCACCCCCAAATCTTCCACCTCATCCTTTCCTGATTTTCCAGTGCCCCGTTCAGCATCTTTGGGAGTTAACACTCCTTGGTGCCAATATTCTTTTTCTTTTCATTCTTTAATTTCTTTTTCTGTGTCTTGGTGCTTACAAACTTAGAGGTTTTAAAGAAAAACTTTAAAAAGAGCTTTTTGATCTTTTTTTTTGTATTTTGTCGCTTCACGAAGGTTTTTTATTAACATCATGGTTAAAGTGGGAAAGGATCACACGTAGGGCCAACAAATTTCCTCATTTCTTCAAAAAATCCTCTAAAATGCTTCCTTGCACCACGATTTGCATATTAATTGTGCTCCGTTTTTGATAAAATATGCTGGAACAGGAGCCATTACACATCTTTATTCCTTATGTTTTCACTCCTGATGTTTTTATTCAGTTGGGAAACAGGAGCTGGAAATTCCCAGAGCCCCCCCCAAGGTGCTGGGGCTGCTCTGGCTCCTCTCAGGGCTGTTCCCTGCAATCAGCTGCTCTCTGCTTTATTGCTTCCTTCCCACAGCCACACCAGTTGTCATCTGCTTGATTTCCACTTAACGTTGGGAAATTGGCAGATGAAAGAAGGGCTCGTTTGGAATCGAAGTTTTGGGAGTGAATTTTTCAAGTTTGCTGACAAGCTGTCAGGCTGAATTCTGCCCTTACCCCAGAAAGAAAAGCTGACTGTCATTGCCAATCTGCAGTCTGCAATGACAATTGTATTGGAGGCACTGTGCCATTTTTTCCCCCCCAGAAATCATTTAAATAATTTGTCTTAGTGCTTGTGTTTTAAGCAATGAAGTGTTTTTTGAATTAAAATGATTATTTGTGGAGTTAAGTGGAGGAGCTGGTGTGTTTCCATGGGGAGGTGTGTGGGTAGTCCAAGATCAAGCTGATTTCTCGTGCAGATGCAGTGGGTGGCAGATCCCATGAGGATTTGAGTGTTTTTGGGGTGAGGGATGGGACACAATCCATGGAGCTCTGCTTACAGCAGGTGCAGAACCAAGGTCGTGGTTTGGGCTGAGGAAAGAGAGCCCTGAACTCACTGAGGGGGAAAAAAGCAGCCTCAATTTATCCTTCAGAATTTGTGTGATGGTTTTGAAAGCGTTTGTTTGTTCCATTTGTTGTTCCATGGAGGCTGCAGGCTCTGGGCAGGGACAGCTCCCACCAAAAACCCAAAAATCCATCCTTCCTCCTGCTCACCAAAGCACAGCCCTGTGCTTTGTCCTCTCCTTTCCCCACCCGTGGGTGCCAGGGGGAAAGAAACAACTCTGGCACAAATACTGGCTTAAGAGCAATTTAAATAAATGGAATCCAATTGGAATTTTTCATAGGGATTGCTGCTTGGTTTTCTGGTTGAGCTGGGAATTATTCCTGAAGGATACAACAGTAAGAGCACTTTTACTCCATCAATTTTTATCTATGGAAATTTATTTTTTTGCTCTTAAATGTTGCTGCTTCTTTTGTCTCAGTAGTTTAGGGGAAGGTTTAACTCCAGCCCATCCTTTTACTTTCCCTGTCTCTCTGTTCCTTGAGGAAGAGGAAGCTCTTCCTTCCTCATCCAATGGAGGAAATGGCCTCAAGTTGCTCTGGATTAGATTTGAGGAGAAATTTCTACCTGGAAAAGGTGGTCAGGCTTTGGAAGGAGGTGCCCAGGGCAGTGGTGGAGCCTCCTTGCCTGGAAGTGTTCAGAAAATGTGTGGATGTGGCACTTGGGGACAGGGTTGGGGTGGAGCTGGCAGTGCTGGATCAGCAGTTGGGCTGGATGACCTCAGAGAGCTTTTCCAGCCTTAATGATCTCCTGATTCCCCTAAAGAAACTCACCTGGAAGGTGCTGTTTAAACACTCCTGTTGGAGTTCTTATTGAATTATTGAATTGGAGTTTTTATTGAATTTATTTACTGAATTATTCTGAGAACTGATTTCCTCCCCAGGACTAAATATCTGAGGTGACAAGAGTCACATTCAGTTTTTTCTGCTGTTTTCCTGACCTGGGGGAGCAGATCTGAGGTGAAACATGGATTGGTTAGAAGATGTCCAGGTGGATAATGTACAACCTCTTCTGGGATGGAAACAAATCCTTGGAATATTTAACAGCAGCCCCTGCAATGAGTCAGGAGCCACAGAAGCCAATTAATCCTCAAGTGTTAAACCCTATTTATTTGGATTTTTCCTCCAGTGTGCGTTGGGGGGGGGAAACTATAGGAGAAAGAAAGAAATTAGGGATGCACTAAATAATGGATGAATGTACCTAGCCAAGATCTGCTGATTAAGTCTTCTTTAGGATTATTATTATAAATAGGGAGTGCCAGATCCTCAGCTGGAGTAAATGGGCTTGGCTCAGCCCAAGTCAGTGGAATTGTGCCAGCTTGAATTCACTGAGGATCTGGCCCTTAATGCTGGAAAAGGAGAATATTTGGGGAGGAGAATGCTGGGGGCTGTGAGAAGTTTGGTGATGAGAGCACTGTTTTCCTGGTAATATCAGGGAAAAAAAAATGTAAATAACTATTCTTTTGAATTCTGTAATGAGATTCAAGGAACTGAATGATTTCATTAGATGGAAATGACTTTTCCTCCAAGTAGCTGCATCTTAACCCCCTGCATGTAGGAAGGGAATGTGCATGGGAAAAGTGGTTTATTTTATTTTGTGGATGATTGTCTCTTGCACCAGCATTTCTGCCATTCCTACCTAAAAACTGCCATCACATGTTCCTTGGAAGGAAATAGGAATAAATAGAGTTGTTTGTGGAAATCTGTTTCCCACTCTGCTTTTGCACCAGGAGTGGGCTGTCATTTCAGGTGGCAGCAATTCCAAATCCAGCCTGGGCTCTCGTTTGGCTGCATTTTAGAAAGGTATCAACAAATCACATTGCAGAGCTGCTCATTTGGTAACTGCTCGAAAAAACCCAACCAACAATCTATTTCCATAGCAAAGGAAATGCACGTGGTTCAACAATACCTTAAAATTCAGTGTTTGACTCTCTAAAAAAATTCCAGTTCTGAAATAACACTTTTTAAAGTGGAATATCTTGAAAGGGCTAAAAATAAAAGCACAAAACAAGTTTGTTATATTCCTGATTGTTCTGATCACAGAATTAATTTCTCATTCAGAGAGGGCACAGATTTTACATCACTCTCCTGTTCCATAAAATGATAAAATCCAGCATTTGGAGTGGCCACGTTTATGCTTAAAAAAAAAAAAACAACAAACCCACCTTTTAAAGGGGGATATTTTGGAAGGCCTAAAAATAACACCACGGACCAAGTTTGTAATATTCCTAATTGTTCTGACCACGGAATTAATTTCTCATCCAGAGAGGGCACTGATTTTACATCACTCTCCAGTTCCATAAAATGATAAAATCCAGCGTTTGACCACTTGGAGTAGCCACATCTATGCTTAAAAACAAAAAAACACCTTTTAAAGGGGGATTTTTTGGAAGGCCTAAAAAGAATATCGCGGACCAAGTTTGTTCTATTCCTAATTGTTCTGACCACAGAATTAATTTCTCATTCAGAGGGGGGCAGGGCTTTTTCATCATTCTCCAGTACCAGCGTTTGACCACTTGGAGTGGCCACGTTTATGCTTAGAAACAAAAAAAACACCTTTTAGAGGGGGATATCTTGGAAGGCCTAAAAATGACACCACGGACCAAGTTTGTAATATTCCTAATTGTTCTGACCATGGGATTAATTTCTCATTCAGAGAGGGCACAGATTTTACATCACTCTCCAGTACCAGTGTTAATTTGGAGTGGCCACGTTTATGCTTAGAAACAAAAAAAACACCTTTTAGAGGGGGATATCTTGGAAGGCCTAAAAATAACAGCACGGACCAAGTTTGTTATATTCCTAATTGTTCTGACCACAGAATTAATTCCCCAGCCAAAGGAGGGGCAGGGCTGTTTCATCACTGCCAGGCTCAGAACATTCAGCGTGTCACAGATGTTCATGAATAATGTCCATTTAGAAGGGCTGGCAGCGAGCTGGCGAGATGAATGAAATGTTGGGGGGATCTGACAGGCAGCACGCTGCTTTGTGATCATTCCAAAGTTCTAATAATCTCCCTCACCTTCCCTGCCTGCCTCTAATGAAAGAGAATAGGTGATTGCACCTCGGGCTATGTTCTGCGCCTAATGACTCCTCCAAAGGCGGATTTATGGAGGAAAAATTAACTTTGAATGGGGATTGAATTGGCCCTGACAGGCTGATAGACTGTGACACAGATTCTGTGGCAAAACAGACGTAGCCCTAATTGATTATCAATATTTTAAGCAAAGTGATGAAAATAAGCATTAAGTGATGAGAAAGGCAGTCTTAATACAGCAGGCAGTCACCAGGATCAGGGCAGTCTGTGGGGAGGTCGGAGCTGCTCTCCAGAACAGGATTTCAGCTGTCAAAAAATGGGATTTTGAGCTGCCCCTGTCCCTCTCCAGCCTCTTCCCCTCCCAGATTTCTGCCCATGTTGATATTCCAGCCAGGGATGAAGTGCCTCCCTCCCTCCAGAGGAGCTGGTTTCACATTTAACCCGTTGGGACTCAAGAGTGGCTCCGGCTGCTGAGTGGGATTTTGGATATTCTCTCTTTCCTGCTGGGCTTTGTGCCAGCCCTGTGCCATTTCCAGCCAGCAGGTGATCCCCAAACTGCTTCCTGACAATGGCAACAATGAAAGGCACTGGGGGAAATTGCCTGGTTGGTGGGAAAGGGTTTATCTTCATTATTATCTTGGTTGTGCTTGATATAAACAAATATCTTGGTTACACAGAATAACTACAAATATCTCTGTTATGTTTTGGAATAAGACAACATTTGGGTTTTGCCTGTGTTTGTTCAGTTGGGTTGCACATGGCTGGATATATCCTCAATCAAAAATTTAATATTTGGGAAAAAATCCTCATGGCTGTGAGCGTCATGCTCCTTAGCTGTGCCTAACTGGATATTTATCCCAAAGTGAGTATCCTAAAATATCCCAAAGGAATATTTTCCAGAATGACTCAGGGAAGGGAGCTGGGCAGGAATGCTGCTGGAGAGGTGAGAAATAACATTCCTACACCAGGAGGAATCAGTGGGATAACATCTCCCAAACGCTGTGTTCCATCAGGAATTTGGAGAAGCTTAAAATAACCAGATTTGGGTTTCTGGGGAATTTTTAAGTGTGATAGGCAGAGCTGGGGAGGGGCAGTGAGCTCCTCCCTCACCCTCATGCTTAGGCATCTCCAATATCTGTAGTCAGAGTCTGGTGTAATTAAATTATGGGGCAGCAAGGGCAGAACTTCCCATGTTTGGGAGCTTCACGTGTAATTTTGGAGTTTCACATGTAATTTTGGGAGTTTCACTTGTAATTTTTGGGGCATTTCACGTGTAATTTTGGGAGTTTCACTTGTAATTTTGGGGAGTTTCATGTGTAATTTTTCAAGTTTCACGTGTAATTTTTGGGAGGACAGGGCTGGTGGGAGCTCTTGTGGCACTGAGAGCTCCATGGTCATGGACATGATGGACTGGACAAGTGACCACCCAAAACACAGACTTATGGAATCACAGAATTCCATGGATTTATGGGATCATGGATTAATAGAATCATTTAGGTTGGAAAAGCCCTCCAAGAATGTTGGTGGTGTTAAAATTTTGGGTGAAACGTTACTAAAAGCAAAAATACAGAAAACCAGCTTAAATCTGAGGTGATTTAAATTAAAAATGTGTGTGGTGGTGTCACCTTTCCTCTGGAACTCAGAATTCCTGGACTCTGCTCCTGGTGTTCCTGTCAGAGGAATTCTCTGAGCAAGTGGTTGTTGGGAGTTTGTGCTGGAATTTGTTGGGTGGGTAACAGATAATTTTACACGTCAGCCTATGAATATTCAGCAGAGAGGATTTCCACAAGCCTTGATAAATTTAATATACCAGAGAAAAATAGCATGTAAATTAAACAGGGCCTTGTAAATTAATAATGGATTCCACTTGTATTTTTATATGCCAGCTGACTGAATATTTTATAAGTGCAAAAATGTTTGTGTTTTAAAAAAAAAAAAAAAAAAGGTGAAGTCTTTCTGATGAGCACTGTGGATGGTTGGCTGCATTTTAAATGGGATGTCCATGTGTGTTTTTACACTTTCTGGACTTTTTTTTTCCTCAAACACATCTTGTATTTTCAGCTTTGAGCAGTTGGAAAGTCCACAATTATGTTGAATTAATTTATTTTCCCAGACTCCTGGTGGTTTGCAGTTGTGGGTGTTCTGACGCTCCTTTTTTTTTAATTTTGACAGGAAAATGAAATCTTAGTGAAGGGCTGAGTATTTTCCCAAAACACCCTTTCCATCCCCAAAACATGCCCTGCCTTGTTCCTACCTTGGGATAATTCATGGTTTTCCTGGTTTCTCCTAATTAGCAGCTTTGCCTGGAATAATTTCACCTGGTCAGGATTAAAGCATCACCCATCCATCAGGGAGTGACTCTGCTTCCCAAACCTCGAGCACTTCCACCAGCCCAGGGCTTCCATGGGATCCTGGAATTGTTCAGGTTGGAAAAGCCCTCCCAGGTCCAACCCTCAGGTTGTGAAGATCTTTTAATGTTGTTTAATTGCAGCTTGGTTTGAGAAAAGTCAATCTCTTTTGAGTGCTTTTAATGGTGCTTGGGCAGTGAGCAACAATATAGTCACTATATAATAATAATAATAATAATAATAATAGCAGCATTGAGGAGGAGAAGAAGAAAAGAAGAGAAAGGAGGAGGAGAAGAGGAGAAGATGAAGAAGAAAATGAGAAGGATGAGAAGAAGGAGGAGGGAGATGGAGAAGAAAAGGAGAAGGAAGAGAAGAAGAGGAGGAAGAAAAGGAGGAGAAGGAGAAGAAAAGGAGAAGGAGGAGAAGAAAAGCAGAGGAAGAAGAAGAAAATGAGAAGAAAAGGAGAAGGAAGAGAAGGGAGGAGGAAAATAAAAGGAGAAGGAAGAGAAGAAAAGGAGAGGAAGAAGAAAAGGAGGAGAAGGAGAAGGAAAAAGAAAAGAAGGAGAAGGAAGAGAAGAAGAAGAAGAAAATGAGAAGGAGAAGGAAGAGAAGACAAAAAGAAGAAGGAGGAGAAGAAAAGGAGAAAGAGGAGAAGAAGAAGAAGAAGAATGGCCACACTCCTGTGCTGTGCTCTCCAGGATGACCCTGCTGGAGCAGGGAGGTTGAACCACTTTGACCACTGTGGTTCCTCCCAGCCCATTCTGAGATTCTGCAAAAATTTCACATTGAAAATGTGAAATGTTTGAAGAGAACCCTTGGAGTTAAATCCTGAAAGCAGCTCAGAGTTTCCATGCCTTTCCATGTGTTGGTCATGGTGGACAGAGCCCTGTGAGCTCCAGGACTGACTGCTCAGGAGATTTATGGGCTGAGTTAAATTGTTGTTAATGAGCAATTTTTGTGTGGAGAATTGTCCTCGTGATACTTCCTAAATTGCCCCATTGTCCCTCTAATTACCCAGGCCCTGAAAGGCCAAGCTCTGCCTGGGCAGCAGTTTAAACTTGACTTACAAGGGCTGGAAATCAGCGATTTCAAGTTAACAAAGACAAGCTAAAAATTTATTCATTGACCAGTACCATCTTTCCTGTGTGCTTTAATATCTTTTTGCCACTGAGATACCCAATGAATTGTTCCTGTGCAGCAACAAATCGGGCAGGAAGAACAAAGTAGCTCAGTGGAATAGATAAATCAAATTTAGGCCTGGTAGTTTATTGAATCTAAATTGTGCCCAGTTGGCCCACGAGCTATATGAGCAATCCATCTTGTGCTGATAATGGAGGGTCTTGAAATCCACCTGATGTTTGCATTATTAAATTCCAGCCTAATGAGCTCTGCTAATACATATTGAAGACAGTTGTAAGGAGCAGAATGGGAATGGGAGCAGGATAATTTGAGGGAAACATAAGCTGAGCATTTTACATGACTCAAGGGGTAGATCTACAATTACACATATCACCCAAATTGAATTGAAATGGAATTTCTATTATCCCTGTGCTCTTACCAGGGAGAATAAAGTGTAAATGAAGTAAAAGTCTTTAGAGTTACTCGTGGTTTGGTTTTATTATGGGATTTAATAGATTCTTGTAATGATCTTCAGTGGCAGAAAAGTTTTAATATTTCACGGCTTTAAATGTTGTCTAAATATGTATAAAAGTGTGGAGATGGAAGCAGCTGTCTGTGCAGTCACTGGATCACTTTGTAACACCCTGTCCAGGTTGTGCATTTTAAGGTGGACTCCAAAAAGCAACGACCCTTCACCCCCTCCTGAGCTGAATTTGGTTTTCCTAAATTACTGCTTAATTCAGGAGGTGCTGGGATTAAATATTTGCAAATCTGACTCAGCTCTGACCATCCAGACCACAGTTTATGGTGATTTTCCTCCCTGAGAAGGCCTGGTTTAAATCCTGCAATCCTGGTCCTTGTTGGTTCTTTTCTTTCTGGCCTGGTGATACTTTTGAAAACTTAATATTTCATCAAGTATAATGTTATTAGAGACTTATTCTCACTTAGTTCACTCATCAGGCAGTGAGATGGCAATAAAAGAGAATGGCTCCTTTGAGACATTAATGCTTTGGAATAAATGATGTGCTAGAACAGAAATTTAATTAATTTACAGAGTATATTGATAGTCCCTTGTTACTGTGCTGTATATTTTTAATCTTCTTTAACATCTGTAGGAAAGTGTTTGAAAACCCCTGCAGTTGAGCAACTGGTAGATAATTAAGTAATAAGGGAAGAGGTTTCTAGAGGGAAAAAGATTCTTTTTAAAGAAGATTGTTGTAACATGGATTAAGTGGTGCTGCTGTGATTTGGAGTGAAGAGAAAATTGTGTACTGCCTAATAACGTCCTGTCTGACTCCCACTCTGAACAGAGTCTGCAGAAATATTGTTTTGTTTCTGTTTTATCCTCAAAATAGCTCTGATGGATTTCTCACTGTGGCAGCAAATCTGACACTTGATGAATGTTCCACCTTTGGGTCGTTGAGGTTCAGTCTGGGGGCAGCTGGGCTGGGGAAATTGGGGTTTAGAGAAGGAAAACCTCTTAAAAGTCTCTTCAGGGCTTTGCTTAACACAAAATGAATGTGGGAATTCGTGTTGAATTAATATTGCTTCTAATATTGACCTCCATGATCCCATTTATGCCATTCTTTAACTGTGGGAATGACTTTAAATTGAATAAATGAAGAACCAAGTTGTGGTCTGCCATGCACGTGGATTTCATTGTGGGGCTGCAGAAAGGAACATGAAATTGGGTTGAAAGCCCAGGAAATATTTTTTTGGCAATCAAGTTGTTGCCAGCCCATTTTTGACAGTGTCCCAGGCCATTGGGGCTTGGAGCAACCCATGGAGGTGTCCCCATGGCAGGGGTGGCACTGGGTGGGATTTAATGACCTTCCAACCCAAACCTTTCCATGATTTGATAGGATAATTGAATTAATTCCAACTCTTGTTAATTCTTTTTAGCTAAAGCAGATGAAGCCTTGAAAGCCAAGGAGAGAAGTGAAGAAGAAGCCAAGAGGAGAAAGGAAGAAGGTGAGGAATTCTCTTTTCTTTCATAACAAACTATGGAAGTCAGAAATTATTATTTTGAAGTGTCCAAGCTCCAGTGGGATTTTCCTGCCTGGGCTGAAGATGGAATTGGGTGCCCTGAGCTGCTCCTTTGCAGTCCAGCAGGTGGAATAATTTGGAATAAAACAGGCTGAAATGTTAGGGAGTGATGGGAAGGGACATTTCCAACATCCTGAGGGAGCCAAGCCAAACACCCCCAAAATCCTCACCAGGATGGGCTTCAGGGTCCCTTCCAGCCCAAACCATTCTGGGATTCCATGATTTACTTCCAGGAGGGTGCTTGGGGAAATTCCTCATTTTTGAAACCACAGCTGCTGAGAATTTTACTGAAAATCCAAATGTTCTGATGTTTGATTTGTTTTGCCTGGGGGCTGTGGGATGCTGAGGGGAATTAATTGGTGCTCCCAGTTAATCCTCCTTGGAGAAGGTTCTTGTGATACCAAAGAAGGAAATTTGAGTGGGAAAGTGGGATGGCCCAGATGGGGCAGGAGAGGGAGGGGACACTTCCAAATCTGGCTGGAAAAGGGACCAAACCAACCCTGTTGTGGTTCCTGGATTTTGGAGCCATATTAAATTAAATCTTAAAAAAAAAAAAAAAAATCTAAATTACAATTTAAAAAGAATTTTTATTTCTGTAATATTCCTTATTTCACTTCCCTAACTATAACCCACCAAAAGGAAATTCCAGCCTGTGTAGACAGCCCAGGAGCTGCAATAAAAATAATTCTACAAATAAACCAATCCTTTCCCAACTCATAAAAACTGGTTATTGCCCACCCCATAGCGAGGCTGTCTTAACATTCCTTTTATTGTCATTTTATTGCCAAATCAGGTGTGAGATTAGACCTTGGATGTTCCATGTAATCTGCTCAGAAATCAAATTATTTGACCTCCCAGGCCAGCGCTGCCCCTTCCTGCTGGTTTCCTGTTAAATATGCAGCATTTCCCCAGCATGAATAAAAAATTGAGGACAAATTAGAATTTACAGACAGCTGACCCCAGCTCCAGATTAGAGACTGGGGGCTTGTGCTGGTTTAAATGTTTTAATTACCACAGTCCCTCCAGCCTGGTGAAGGACACACAGCAAAATGCTGATTTTTTTTTTTTAAGTGACTAAAAAGCAAAGAAAGAAAGAAAGAAAAAAGCTCCCCCCTGCCTCATTTGAATTTTTCAGTTTGATTACATTTGCACTTCCATTGGAGCTATGCTAATTTGCTGCATGAAATTAGGTCTATTAGCAAAAAAACCCACTGTTTTTCCAGGAGTATTTTCAGAGATTGGATTTTCATAGTTTGGTTGTTGTTTACTTCCTTTAGGTCTGCCTAAAAAGTGACAAAATCCCACGGGGATTTTGCCACCAAACTGGTTTTTACTCCAGTCAAATTCCAAATAGGTGAAGTGGACAAGAGGAGAAATGGGGGAAAAAAAAAAAAGGCAAAGGAAAAATTGGAACACGTTGGATGATATTGGAGAGGTTTTGGGCTTGTTTCTCTTAATCTACCATGAATAATAATATTTTTAAATATTGAGTTTTGAATAGATCATGGCAGGGCCACGTGTGGGGAGGAGGAGCTGGGGATGCATCAGAAAACCAGGAAAAGAAGTTCTAAAATACAGCAGAATAGAAAAGATGGATTTTGGCAATCACTCATTCCATAGGTGGATGGGACGGGCATTATCCCAGTGCCTTCATCCTGGAATTTGCATTTCTTGGTTCCTTTATCCTGGAATTTGCATTTCCCACTGCCTTTATCCTGGGATTTGCATTTCCTGATGCCTTTATCCTGAAATTTGCATTTCCTGCTTCCTTTATCTTGGAATTTGTATTTCCTGGTGCCTTTATCCTGAAATTTGTATTTCCTTGTTCCTTTATCATGAAATTTGCATTTCCTTGTACCTTTATCCAGGAATTTGCATTTCCTGGTGCCTTTATCCTGGGATTTCCATTTCCTGATGCCTTTATCCTGAAATTTGCATTTCCTGGTTCCTTTATCCCAGAATTTGCATTTCCTTGTTCCTTTATCCAGAAATTTGCATTTCCTGGTGCCTTCATCCTGGAATTTGCATTTCCTGGTGCTTTTATCCTGCAATTTGCATTTCCTGGTTGCTTTATCCCAGAATTTGCACTTCCCAATACCTTTATCCCAGAATTTGCATTTCCAGTGCCCGGTGCTGAATTGATTCGTTCTGCCCCCCCCCCCTCAGTAAGCACTCCTACATTTTGATATACTCAGGGGAAATAAATTTGGCAGCAAATCAGCACGAGTAGATTTAATTATCACTCCCAGCCCTTTCCCTTTCCTGCCTTGGTGATCCCTCAAACTCCACTCCTTTCCCTGGAATCCTCGCTCCGCTCCACGCCGTGATAAGCCAAGCAATTACTGGTTTATTGATTTTTCATCAGGGCAAATTTGAAGTTGATTTTTTTTTCCCCCCTGCAGAGGCAGGGGTGATGAAGTGTTTCCCGTCGGTCTGGTCCCGCAGAGCTCCGTGGCAGAATCCAATATCCTGAGGTCAACCTCTGCAGGGAGATAATTCGGTGTCGTGGCCACGTGTGAGGGAGAGGAATCAGGGCTACAAATGCAGGGGGATATCTGTGGAGACAGTTTAATTTGTTCCATTTATATGAACAAGGCGTGTGGCACATGCTTGGGAAATATCATTTGGAAATGAGGCCCAGGTGGGCAGGGGAGGAGGGAGGGGATGTGCCTGGGAGGCAGCTGGTCCTTAAACAGGGAATAAACCCCATCCCTCAGGGTCATTCCTGGGTTTTACTGAGCTCTCTGTGCTGACTCTGAAATTCTTCAAGTCTTCAGGTCCCTCCAAACCAAACCATTCCATGGTTCTGTGATTTTGACTGATGGAGCTGTCATGGAAGTTAGAAACCTGAAAGATTCAACTTTTAGAAAATCCCTTCATTATAAACTCTATAAACCCAAATTAAAACGTTTAATTTTTAAAAAAATATTCAACTTTAACCTGCTGGCCAGGAGTTCTCAAATGAAGAATCTCATCCATGGCCACCACAGAATATCCTGAGCTGGCAGAGACCCACAGGGATTGTGAGTCCAACCCTGCCCAGGACACCCCAACCCACTGATTTCCCTTCCCACTTCCTTTGGAGGGAGTTAAAAGCCTTTCCCTGGGTGTAATGGATATTAAACCACAGCTTGGACGTGCCAGGAGAAGATTTGCTGGGGTGAGGTCAGTCTGTAATAAGTTAAAGTGCTTTACTCAACCCTAGATTGGGATGCCCTTAAGTTCATCAGTTACTGCCTGGGCTCCTCATTTATCTTCAGTAAATTTTCCTGCAGTTCATTGTGGTGGCAAAGACCAAACTCAATCTGTTTAACCCCCCAAATTATTTAATACAGATAATACATTTCTATGAACACATAAATGATTTTTTCAGCCTCCTCCAAGCTGGAATTTCCAGCATTGCTGATTTTTGCCTCGGTAGTGGCAGGTTTGGAGCCCTGCCCTGGGTGTCCCTGGTGTGCCAGTGTCACTTCACCAGGCTGACACCAACACCTGGTGCTGTGCTGCTGCTCCCAGGAGGCTGCTCCAGCATCTGGCACACACTGTGATCTCCTTTTATCTCTGTTTCATCTGTAGATTGCTGGGTTGGGGTTGAAAAGGGGGCAGGAACGGATCAAGGAGAAAATCAAAAATGCCAAGTTTTGGTGCAGTGGCAGAGTGTGGCTTGTCAGATGATAATGAGAGATGGGAAGGGTAACTGGAATTTGGGGTCTTGGCCACTCTGTGTGTCCAGAGCTGAGGGAACTGGGAATTGGATGGATGCCCCCCATGGATAATGGCTGGTGCAGGAATCAATTCCTGGCTTTTTATTAAAGCTGCTGTAATTAATAATCACTTCTAAACACCTTCCTTAATTTTCACCCTGCTTTGTGCCTGCCCATCCTCTCCTGTCCCTTTGTATTCCAGACTTGCCTCTTTTGCTTCCCTGCTTTCCCTGAAGGGCCCTGATCCCAAAGTCCAGGCTGGGAGAGCTGGGAATGTTCCCCTGGAGAGGAGAAGGATCCAGGGAGAGCTCAGAGACCTGCCAGGACCTAAAGGGGCTCCAGGAGAGCTGGAGAGGGACTGGGGACAAGGGATGGAGGGACAGGACACAGGGAATGAATTCCCACTGCCAGAGGGCAGGGATGGATGGGATATTGGGAATTAGGAATTCCCAGATTTGCTGTGGCTGCCCCTGGATCCCTGGAGTGCCCAAGGTTGGACATTGTGGTTTGGAGCAGCCTGGGACAGTGGGAGGTGTCCCTGCCATGGCAGGGGTGGGAATTAAATGATCTTTAAGTTTTTTCCCACCCAAACCATTCCATGAATCTTTAAAAATATCAAAGTATATTTGAAGCTGATATTTGAGTGATTTTATTTTAGCAATCACAGCTTGGTGTCATTAAAGTTTTACTGTTCTACAAGTGAAACAGAAAAATTTATGATCTCCCGAACAGAGAAATTTATGATTTATTTTTACAAATTCAAAGTCTTGAAATAGTCTTGATGAGAAATCAGATTTCTGTACTTCATTAATGTTGTGTGTTTCCCTGTCATCTCCGTGGCATTTATTTGTGCTAAAGGAGAAGTCACTTAAGGGAATGGGGTTGTAAAAACCATCATGGAATTGGTTATTGGACTTCAGTCAGTTGAAACACAAATTTATAGCTATGAATTGAAAAGCTGTTTCTAAAGGGCAAATAAACAGGGGTGTATGGGAAATAAACAGGGGCTTATGGGGAAAATAGGGCTGTGTGGGGAAAATGAACATGGATATATGGGAAATAAACAGGATGTATGGGGAAAATGAACGTGGATATATGGGAAATAAACAGGGGTATATGGGGAAAATGAACAGGGATATATGGGAAATAAACAGGTGTATATAGGGAAAATAAATAGGGATATATGGGAAATAAACATCCAAGTAATGCTGGGTCCTGAGAGTGGAAAATCCAAGAAAAATGGACACCCAGATGTGGGAGTCGATGCCAAGTTAC
>JAOTBB010008139.1:0-27238 GCA_025629985.1 Chamaetylas fuelleborni | reverse complement strand
GCGCCTCCCCGCACCTCCTGATCGTCTCCGCCGCCGCCGAGGAGCCCGCGGGCGGCGGCCACCCCGATACCGACCTCCTGCTCTTCGCCACGCCGCAGCCCGCCCGCCCCGGCGCCGCGCCCAGACGGCCCGCGCTGGGCCGCCCGCCGGTAACCCCCGCGAGTGGGATGGGGAGGGGGCGGGGGCCGGGCGGGGGCTCCGGGCTGTGTTCCGGGCTGTGTTCCGGGCTGTGCAGTGTTGGGCCTCGTCGAACCGGCCGTGTACCGACCGGGCCGTATACCCGACCGGGTTACACCGAGCCGGGCTGTACAATGGGCCCGGCTGGACACCGGGCCGTGCTGTGTAGCGAGCCGTGCCGTACCGAGCCGGGCTGTATAGCGGACAGGGCTCCGGACCGAACCCGGTTCCATAGCGGGCCGTACAGCTCGCTGCTGTGCCATATGCCGCGCCGTGCCCTGCTCCGTGTCAGCCCGTGCCCGGTGCCCCGGCTGTGCCAGGCTGTACGGCCGGGCCGTGCCACGCAGCACCTGCCGGGCCGGCCCTGCCCCGCCGCCGCTCCGGAAGCCGCAGGCCGGGCGCCGGGCCCTGCTTTGCCTCCCCACCCACGGCCCACGCCGGCTTTGGGGCGCTCCCCGCAGCGTGGCAGGGCCCCCGCGGCTGGCACAGCCCCCATCCCCGCGGCGTGTGTGACAGCTCCTGTCAACTCCTTCCTGCCGGGATCTGCGGTGTCTACAGTGCTGGGGGGTTCCTCACAGAAACCCTCCATCAGCAGGGGAGCCCTGGGGGTGGCTGTCCCCCTGCTGACCCCGTGCCTTGCAGGTGAAGAGGAAGCTGAACTTGGAGACGGACCACCAGTACATAGCAGAGAGTTTGCCAGTGAGCCGAGGCAAGGCCAGGAACCCTGCTAAAGGTATCAGCTCCACTCCCCCTGGTCCCCTTTGCCAGCCCAGCTCAGAGCAGAGCTCCAGCAGCCCCACTGTGCTCCCAGGCTCGCCCCTGGTGGTTCTTCCAGTCCCTTTGTGTTGGTCTGGATGGGCTCTTCTGTCCGCTCTGCACTCACTGCTGTGCCCTGGGCTGGTGGCATGGTTGTCCTCTCCACCTGCTGGACACCACCCTGGCTCTATCCCTCCCTGTGGGATGGAGCTGTAGGTGCCAGCATGGTGTCAGTGCAGTGTCCCAGGTGCACCCACTGTTATCTCCCCCCTGAGTCTGCCTGGCACTCGGTGTCTCAGTCACAGTTGCGGTCACAACAGAGCACAGGTGTCACAGCCTGTGCCAAGTGCTGCAACTTCCTACAGGGGGTTTGGGCAGACCTCCCCATTGCCCTGAGAAAACAGATTGCTTTTGGTGTGCCAGTCCTGGTCACTAGTCCACAAGCCACCTGCAAGTGTGGCAGGAGTTTTGTGACCTTTCAGCTTCAGCTCTGGGTTTCTCTTGTGGCTAATTGACACTTGTCCTCCACACCTGGCAGGGGCAAAGTCTCCTGGAGAGAAGTCCCGCTATGAAACCTCCCTGAACCTCACCACCAAGCGCTTCCTGGAGCTGCTGAGCCAGTCCCCAGATGGTGTGGTGGATCTCAACTGGGCGGCCGAGGTCCTGAAGGTGCAGAAGAGACGCATCTACGACATCACCAATGTCCTGGAGGGCATACAGCTCATCACCAAGAAGTCCAAGAACCACATCCAGTGGCTGTATGTTCCCTGGCTCATGGAGCTGTGCCTGGCTGTTCCCTGGGGTTGGGGGAGGTTCTTACTTGGGTGGGGAATTTCGGGGCAGGGTCACCAGAGCTTCTGCTGCAGGCTGAGTGGTGGTGTGGGGAGGGCTGTGCTCAATGGCACGAGGCTCCTGACCTGGTTGCTATCACCCCCTGGGGCTCCCCAAATCGTCCAGGGGAGTGGGGGGCTGCATCCAGCCTTGTGGAGTGGTCTGCTGCAAAATCCCTGCAGGGCTGGTTGTCTGGCTGCGGGGTGGGATGTGGCCTGGCCTCGGTGGGGCAGAGGAAGCTGTGGGGGTTGGCTCCTGATGGCCACGGTGCTCCCCAGGGGCAGCCAGGCCGCCGTGGGAGTGCCCGGCCGGCACCGGCTGCTGGAGAAGGAGCTGCGGGAGCTGCAGGCGGCCGAGCGGCAGCTGGATGACCTCATCCAGATGTGCACGGTGCAGCTGCGCCTGCTCACCGAGGACCCCGCCAACCAGCAATATCCTTTGGTGCTGGGGTGGGGCTGGCTGGGTGGTGGCTGTGGTTGAGCCCCGGTGTCACAGGCAGGGCGTTGCCCAGCCCACATCCCCGTGTCCCTTCCTTGACCTGCCCCACCGCAGCCTATGTGACCTGCCAGGACCTCCGCAGCATCGTGGACCCCGCGGAGCAAATGGTGATGGTTATCAAAGCCCCCCCAGAGACCCAGCTGCAGGTCTCAGACCCAGCAGAGGTGAGCTGGGGTCACGCTCTGCTCGTCCTCTGCCCTCCCTGGACAGCCTGGAGTTCCCTGGGCATCCTTGTGCTGCCTTGTCTCACTCCTGTCCCCTTCCCCAGGCGTTCCAGGTCTCCGTGCGAAGCACTCAGGGCCCCATCGATGTGTTCCTCTGCCCTGAGGACAGCTCAGGGGTCTGCAGCCCTGTCAAGAGCCCCTTCAAAGCCCCTGCAGAGGACTCTTCTCCCAGCCATTCGCAGCCCAGAGCCTCCCTGCTCCTGCATCCTGCCCAGGATGTGAACATGCCGCTGCTGCCCGGAGAGCAAGGTGGGGCTGGGGACACCAGGGATGTCACAGTGGCTCTCATCAGCCCCTCTGCTGCTGGCACAAGCAGAGAGCTGGGCTGCTGCTCAGCAAGGGAGGGGAGGTGGGAAGGCAGGATCTCCATAACTAGAAAAGCTTTCTGGGGTTTATTTGGAGAGTATTGTGGGATTTGCAGCTGCTTTCCATCCCCACAGAAGCGCTGCTGCCAGGGCCGAGCACGCTGCCCAGCAAGAGCCCGGAGGAGGAGGAGAGCCTGTCTCCACTGGCCTCCATGGACATGCTGCTGGAGCAGCAGAGCAGGGAGGAGGACTTGGCAGGCTTCTTGGCCGATGAGTTCATCAACCTGTCGCCGCCCCAGGCGCAGGACTATCACTTTGGGCTGGAGGAGGGCGAGGGCATCAGCGAGCTCTTCGACTGCAACTTTGGGGACTTCACCCCCTTGGACTTCTGAAGCTGTGCCCGCCCAGGTGCTTGGGGGAGCTGCCAGGGGAGGGGGCAGCCCTGGCAGGGTGGGCAGGGCAGCTCCTCTGGCTCCAGCACCCGCTGTTCCTCCCCCATCCCTTTTTGCAATATTTTCTCTTTGTCCCTCCAGCCCCCCCAGCCCGGCGGGGGCCAGTGGCATCCCCAGCTCCAGCCCCACAAGGAGGATGCCAGGGTGGGGTTCCCATCTTAGGGGACCCCCCTGATCAGGGGGAACTGCCCAGGGCAGAGCCACTGCCCCCCAGGAGCCCATTCCAGAGCTTTAAGCAGTCCTGTGTATAGATTAAGGATTTGATTAATTTATTATTGTCCCCTGGGGACAGCGTTTCATTTCCGTGGGGGTTTGGGGGGGGCTGTACAGCAGAGTGGGGGTGCTGAGAGTTTTTGTTGTGCTGGAAGGGGGTGGTAAAGACGTGGGGGGTGCTGGGCATGGGGGCTGCCCACAGCCTGGCTGAGCGTGGGGTATTTATTTATTATTTATGGCGTGTGGAGCTCTCCCAGGACATGGAGGGGCAGGAGGGAGCAGAGGACAGTGCTGGTGCTGGTGGGACACACAGGGTGCCACCAGGGTCTCACCAGCACATCCTGGCTTTGCTTGTGTCCAGAACAGGGCTGGCAGGGCCATGGCTGTGGCAGGTGGGAGCAGGGGTGGGGCTGGGTGGGGCTGGTGGCCCTGGAACCGAGTGTGTGTCCCCTCCAGGGACACAGAGGTGTCCAGGGGAGTGTCTCTGCAGGTGAGCACCCAACGCTGTCTCCAGGCTTTCCTTCCCCTCCCTGTGCAGCCTTTTGGTTCTGGCTTCCTATCCCTGGGCCACTGGGACTGGGAGAGGAAGGGAGGGGGGTCCTGGGGTCCCCCTGGGCCGAGCTGGAGACGCACTTTCACTTTTACTGCCATTTAACAAGCTTGTGTTCCTCTGAGCTTTGTGTTTAATAAAGGTTTCTACTGACTCTGCCCTTTGGCTGTGCTCAGGTGCCTGAGGGGGGTGTGAGGGGTGCTGGGGACCTCAGCTGAGAAACCAAAAGTTTTGGGGTTATTTTGTGGTTTGTTTTCCACTTTGAACTTGAAATACATGACCAGGTATGTCTGTACCTGGGGCTGCAAGAGCTGCTTCAGCCCTTGGTCTCACAGAGGGTGGGATCTGGGCCTGATCCTGCTCTCCCTGCTCCTCCAAAGAGGCTGTGCTGCAGGAGGATGGGATGATGGATTTGGATGGGGTTTGCTTTCCTTTCAGCAGTCTGTCCTGGTCCCATTCCCACCTTCCCCCTGGTTTGGGGCAGCATTTTCCTGGCTGTGCCTGCAGCATGGGGCCCACATGGAAACACTCCATCCCCTGAGTTCCCAGCTTTCCCCGCTCACCCCAGCTCTTGCAGCTGCCTCAGGGCACCTGCTGGCACCAGTTTCTGCCCAGAGTTCAAGGTCCCTGTGTCCTTGCTGGCTGGAGACACGCTGTCTGCCAGCAGCAGCCCCGACCCCGTGTGCCCTGATTCCCTCTGCAGCACAGCAGGGCTGAGGGACACTGGGGACCCCCAGGGAAAGATGCTGGGAGTTGCCAGGGACTCCCCAGCAGCCAGGATGGGGCTCAGCAGGGCCATGGCCACTGCCACAGTGGCAGCTATGGGTGTGCTACTTCCTGCCTGTGTTTGTGCACTTTTTCCCCTCCTCCTGCCCAGCCTCCTGCCTGGTTTTCCTTTAAACAGCCTGATAAATATTTCACCCTGACCATGTTGTGTAAACTCACCCTGCTCCCTCACTGCCAGGCAATGGGATCCCAGGCTCAGGCCAGGCTCAGGCTGGGTGCTGGGTGGCACAGAGAGCCCATCACCACTGCCTGGCCTCCTGTCTGCATCCTCGTGCCTCTGTTCCCACACCTGAGGCAGTCCCTGGCTGGCTGTGCTGCCCCTGGACACGTGTGGATGGCAGCCTGCAGGTGTGGGGTGCCAAACCCCACAGCCCAGCTCCACACACCATTCCCTTTCCCATCCCTCCAGATCATGGCAGCAGGGCCAGACAGGGCCCTGTCACCTCCAAACCAGTGCCCAGCAGGGCACTGGCGCTCACAGTCTCACAGGGGTGTGTGTCACCCCTTCAGATGGGGCTGTTTCAGACAATGACACTGGAGCAGCCTTCCTGCTGCTCTGATCCATGGGGCTCCTGCCCCACAGAGCCAGGGCAGGAGGATGGGGACCCGGGTCCCTGCCTGCTGT
Source organism: Chamaetylas fuelleborni (assembly GCA_025629985.1). Classification (NCBI taxonomy): domain Eukaryota; kingdom Metazoa; phylum Chordata; class Aves; order Passeriformes; family Muscicapidae; genus Chamaetylas; species Chamaetylas fuelleborni. The sequence goes on along the minus strand of JAOTBB010008139.1, from coordinate 21,821 downwards.
GTCCTCACTGCAGGTGTGTGTCACCTGAGTGGCAGGTGCCAGAGGTTTTATGAGTTCCTGCAGGGTGCCCAGCCCAGCCATATGCCAACTCCTCCTCATCCATCCCTCCTCCTTCCTAGGCTTGGTTCTGTCATGATGAATAGTGATGGTGATCTGCAGTGCTACCAAAGGGGAGACACCCCAGCACAGGAAATGGTTTTTGTGGGAGCCAGGAGGCACAGGGAGAGGGGAGAGGACTGACAGTGACATCCCGAGCTCCACAGGGCTGTTCCCAGAGCCAGCCAACCCCCAGCAGCAGCACAGCTCTGCCTGTTCCCCTGAGTGAAGGCAAACCTCTGATGGCATCACCATCACATTGCCCTCCTAGGGAACCTCCTGGGACACCAAACCCATGGGAGCAGCCAGGCAGGGACAGGGCTGTGTCCCACCGCAGCAGCACAGCCCATCCCAGCCCTGGGGGCTGCATTGGCAGCTCCACGTGAGCCACAGCACCATAAAAATAACCACTCTGCCTCCCAGGATGATTCATGATGCAGCTGAAGGGCTTCCCTCCTGCTATTTCGGGTCGCTGGAGAGGGAGCTGATGGGAGCTGCTTTGGAAGAGCACATGGCAGCATTGGGAAGCAGCCCCAGGCACTGCCTGGTTTTATTTATCTGCTCCAAGATGCTTTTCTTTGTCAGGTGAAGGCAGCACAGTGAGGAGATGGGCACCTTGCACACATCCTGCCTGCTCCATGGGGTCTCAGCTCTCATTCCCAGGCAGTATGACCCCCACAGGGACCATGTCCATCCAGCCCTCAGTGCTGCTGTGACTCCATTGGCACTGGAAAATGCTCTGCAGGATCTGGTGCTGAGCCCAGGCAGCCCTGGGGTCTGCTGTCCTTGTGCTGTAGGGTTGAGATCTGGGGCAGTGGTGTTAGGTGCCCCCCATAAGGGGTTTGTACCTTTAACCTAATCCCCTCAGAGGGTCCTATAGCAGTTGGGGTCTCTGTAGGCAGGGGTGTTCTGCTCCACCTTTGCATCCCACCTCACTCTTCCCTATTTCCACTTCCAAAAATCTCTCCTGTTTCTTCCACACAGAGGGAACTTAGGGAGGTGAAGAGCAGCATCGTTTATTTCTGGGATGCTGTTGAGTCCTTTAATTCCACCCCTTTGAGGTGCTGGGGAGCAGAGCAGAGCCCTGGTGTCCCCCACACCCAGGGCCACATCCCCCTTCCCTGCCATGGCCTTCTGGAAGCACCTGTGGAAGCTGGGAGCACCTGTTATCTCCTACCATCAGCAGTTTTGCCCTGAACTTCATCCTCACTCTCAGGCTGCTCCTTCCTGCATGGAAACTCATGCTGACTCCAAGGGACCCCACTGGGCACTGAACATGGATTTTTGGAGCAGATGGGAGTGTGGGAAGTCCTTCCAAGGGGGGGATTTTGATCCAGGTAGAGCCTCACCTTCACCCAAACCCCTTCCGTGCCCCTGTCAAGGTGATTTTCCTGTCCTTGCTGCATCCCTTGCCTGTATTTTGTTCCTGCTCCCATTTCAATTGGATCTGATGATGGCCACGCTCAACAGCTCCAGCCCTTGGACCTCTCTGCCTCCCTGGGGACCATCCTGTGCCAAGTGTGAGTGCACGTGCACCCTGGAGCCCTTGGATGCCCCTGCCAGGGCCCAGGTGTGCTTTTTCCACCTCTTTGCCTTGCACACACCTGGAACAGCTGGGAGATGGTAAAAATAGCTGTGATGCCGTGGGCTCAGCTTGGAGCACATTATCCCCAAGGGAGCAGGAGGTGAGTGAGCTCCACGTGCTGCAGCTCGGTCATGTTGGGGTGGGGAAGGAGCTTGGATCAGAAACGTGGCTTAAGCAGAGCTGAGCTCAGCAATCAGGGTGTCCTGGAGAGCTCCATGTGAAAGCAGAGTTGTTGCTGAGGGAGGCAAAGCCTGCCTGGGATTTTGCAAAACCAAGCAAAACTGGTTCATGCCCCTTTCTCAGTAAGTGAAATCCTGGAATGCAGGCACAAGCCCCCAAGTACCTGTGCCAGGCAAGGGATGGGGACAGCTCCTCCTCCTCCTCCTCATGTCCCCCATCCTGCTGGGAGAGGAGGGTTTCACATCTCTGGAGGTACTGGGATCCCAGCATGTGTCCCCAGAGGGAAGCAGCACGGAGCAGAGCCTGCCTGGCACTGTGGGCATGGAGGAGCTAGCACCACCAGGAGCTCATTTGGAACCACCCTGGGTGACAGGGGACCACTCCAGGGCCACCAAAACCACAGTGGGATCACCTGTGGTCAAAGTGGGGTCAACCCACGGCCAGCTGAGGAAACCAGGACTTTCCCAGTGCCAACAGTGTACATGTTGGGACCACTTGTAGTCAAACTGGGACCAACTGGGGCCACAGTAGGATATGCTAGGGCCAGCTATGACACACTATGACCACCCATGGTCAAACTGGGGCAACCCTGGGGGCAAGAGCAACCACACTGGGACCACCCATAGCTCAAGTGGAACCAGCCGGGGCCACACTGGTGTGATCAGGGCTACAGTGGGACTGACAGCAACCAAACTGGGACCCCTTGGGGCCTCACTTGGGGCACCCAGGACTATGGTGGGGTCAGCAACACGAAACTGGGACCATCCATCACCATCTAGAGCAAATCTAGCGCCAGCTGAGGCAGCCAGCGCTACTCTGGGACCAACAGTGACCACACCGAGACCGATGGTCACACTGGGACACTCGGGGATGGTCACAGAACCCATCAGTGGGAGCCCACTGGGCTGTACCGGGTCCAACCGGGACCACCCCAGCGGCGAGCGGCGCCGGGACCCAGCGCGGCCCCGCCCCTCGCCCTCCGCCAAGCACATTGGTGGTTCCTGGTGCCAATCACGGCCCGTGACCAATCGGATGGCGGCGGGGGCGGGCCCTGCGCCCAGCCAAAGTTGGCTGGGGCGGCGGAGCCGCTCGGCTGAGTCGGGATCGGCGGGGCGCGACCTGCGCACGGGCCGAACCGGACCGGACCGAACCAGCCGAGCAGAGCCGAGCCGGACCGAACCGAACCGAACCGACCGAGCCAGGCCGAGCAGAGCCGAACCGAACCGGGCCGAGCCGAGCCGAGCTTAGCCGAACCGGCCGAACAGACCGAGCTGAGCCGAGCCGAACCGAGTGGAACCACCCTGCCGAACCGAGCCCAGCAGAACCACCCCTGCCGAACCCATCCCTACGGCACCGCACCGAACGAAACCCATCCCTACCGCACCGAGGCCATTCCTTCCGCACCAAGCCCATCTCTACGGTACCGCACCGAGCCGTGCCCTAAGGCACCGCACCGACCCCCGCGGTACCGCACCGAACCCATCCCTACAGCACCGCTCCGTGCCCGGCGGTACCGCACCGCATCCCAGGGCACCGCAGCGCCCTGAGGCACCGCACCCTCCGGCACCGCACCGCTGCCCCGGAGCCGCAGCCCCGCGCCCGGCGGGACCATGATGTCGTGTGCCGAGCTGCTGGCCGTGTGCCTGCTCTCAGCCGATCGCGGCCCCAAGCCCCACCGCCAGCCGCTGCCCATCTTCCACGACGTGAGTACCGCGGGACCCCCGCGCCCCTGCCCGGCCCCGGGGTGAAGGCTCGGCTCCTTCCCGGAGGAACGGGCCCGAGGGATGCGCCAGAGGCTCTACGCCCCTGCCAGCCCCGAGCTGTGCATGCTCGTGATGGCTTAAATAATGATGTCGTGTCCTTCTGCTGAACGCTGGGCCTCTGGGTGGCTGCAAACAGCCCACGCCTCATCCGGAGCTGGCTGTCACGACTCCCCGAGCGGGAGCTGTGTCTGGCAGAACGCTGTGGAAGGTTCCCTGGAGCTGTTCACAGCCATGGGATCCACAGAGCGCTGCCTGCTGCAGCCCCGGCTGCAGCCCCTGTCCCTGCCGCGGCTCTGGAGGAGGATGCTCCGTGCGGGCTGGAGGTCGCCCGGGCATCCTGGCGGCTGTGGGCGGCACGGAGGAGTGGAAAATGCAGGTGATGGCTGTCTTTGTGTTCAGAGCTGCTGGCACAGTTCATCCTGTCACACCGCGTCCCCTCCAGGCCGTGCTGCTGCTGTGAGAGGAGCCGGGGCTCCGGGGGAGGCAGAGCATCCCGGGCATTTCCCCGGGCCAGGGGCACAGCCCGGGTCAGAGCCCAGCTCTGGGGCACCTCCTGCTCCGGAGTGTTTGCCGTGAGCTGGGTCGGGTGGCCAGCGCCCAAATCTCCCTGGTAGAGAGCCCTGGCATTGCCATGTGTCCCGTACCACTGCGCTGGGAGTCACGCTGTGACCGAGGAGATGTGGGGCAGAGGTGCTGCAGAGAAGGGGTGAAGGATGAGGGCTGGTGGTACCCGGGCACTGCACAGCCCGGCTCGGTGCCAGCTGTCACCTCCCCGCTGTCATCTCCGTCTTGTCCCGATCCAGGTTCTCCCCCGTGTCCCAGTCCGTCCCAGAGGAGGGGAACAGCAGATCCCGGGCATCACTTTGGGAAGGTGAATGCCATGCCTGGTCCAGTCCAAGACCTCCTGGCGTCCCCAGAGGGCAGCGCGGCTCCCTCGGCCGTGGTGCTGCTCGCAGCTGCCAGCTGGGGGTCGGGGTCTCTCTCCTGCCTGGGGGGTTCGGGCTGCCAGCATCATTAACCGCGCTAATTACTTGTCTGAGGGAAGATGGGCAGGAGGGGGCGGGTGGTGACAGCTGTGTTCCAGCTCAGCTCCTCAGGGCACTCGTTGAGTCGCACATCCATCCCTCAGGATGTCATTAAAGCAATTAAAATGGGAAATGTTAACAACGCTAGCAGCTGCTTTCCGGGTTCTGACGGCTTCTCTTCCTCTACCCTGTGACTCCTTTGCTCCCACCTTTGCTCCAGAGCTTGGCTGGGTGAGTTTAATCTCTGCACTTTTGGGTCTGGGCAGTTGCCGGTGTCCGGCTGCCCCAGGCTGCTCGGGGTGAGCATCCCACGGCAGCAGGGCAGAGCCCCGCCCGCCCTCCGGCAGCGCTGCCCACCCCGATCTCGGGGGCTGCTGCTTCCCCTGGGACTGCTGCACATCTCCTGCCTTTGGAGAAGTGAGGAGGAGGAGGAGGAGGAGGAGGGCTTTGCCCGAGACGCTCCGCTGCAGGTGCCGTACGAACCGCAGTGCTGCCATAGCCTGTGCAGCATCTCAAGCCCCGGGGAGATTTGTCCCTAGGCTGGTGTCTGGGCTTGCTCGCTGCCCTCCCAGGACACGAGAGCTTCAGGAAGGACGGGTTCTGGTGCCTGGCCAGCCTGCCTTAGCCTGCCCTGGCTGTCCCGCATTGTCCCCAGGGCAGCTGTCCCCTCCCCAGCAGCCGCCTGTCCCTGGTGTCTGTCCAGCAGCCGTGGTTCCATGCAGACCTGCAGGCAGTGAGAAATGCTATAATCTCCTTCCTTCCTGGCTACTTGTGGGGCTCATCCCGTGAATAAATGCTGTTTCAGTGCCTCTGCCCTCGGTCCTGGCTGTGGCTGCTTGGACACAAGCCCAAGGGCTGAGGGAAACATGCCAGGCTCCAGGCAGTGCCCCTGTGCCTCTGAGGCTGCCAGTCCACCCTGAGGCAGGACAGGGGTTGCCTGTAGGGCCCTCCAGCAGCCCATGCAGACCTAATCCCACTCCCAGCCTGGCTTTGCAACACTTTTCCCTGCCTTTGTCCCAGGGCTGCTGCTGGCGTTGGGGACAGCGCTGCCATCGTGGAGCCCAGGAGGGGACAGGATTCGCCCTGTGCAGTATGGAAGTGGCTCTGTGCTGGTTGTGCTGGGCTGGAGCTGGCTCCTGGCTCAGGCAGGGATGGGCTGGGGCTGGCTCAGGCAGGGATGGGCTGGCTGCAGGCAGTGCAGATCCCTGCCATTCCAGGGGCTCTGCAGCAGACATGGCCCTGCCTCGGGGGGCACTCACAGCTCCCTGCTTGTGCCACCTTCATTTTGAGCTCCAGGCAGCTGTCGTGTGTGCACTGGCTTGTGTAACTCACTGAGCCTTGTGTGTGAGGGAGAAGCATCCACTCTGTTTGCTGAGGCTCCTGCTGAACTCAGGATGGGCTCACCTCGGGTTAGAGACCTTCTCAGCCCCAGGGGATCTTCCCTGAAATTGTGTTGTCCCTCTGAGCCCTCAGATAAACCCTGCTGAGCAAGGCCAGCCTTTAAGTGGGAAATGTTTGCCCTCGTTCAAATCTGCACCCAGTGCCTGGGTGACACTTGACTGTCTCTGGGATGAACTAGGTGGCATTTGGAGCCATAGAGGTGTCATTACATGAGCCATGTGTCCCTCTGATGACACAGAGCTCTGCAGGATGAAGCTTCTCCCTTGATGGAGTCCATGGCAGGACATGTGGTGACACGGACATGTGGTACCCATGGGGGCTGCCCTTGCAGCCATGAGACCCCACAAGGAGCCCGTTAACCTGGAGAAAGCTTTGCTTTAAAATCCAGAGAAATCGCCGCTGTTTGGGAGCTGCAGGTTCCCATCTCAGCTCCAAAGTGCATCCAGCAGGTCCTGTGTGGTGCTCAGGGAGTGCCTGCCCCACTTTCCTGCCAGGGCAGCAGCCTGGCCAGCTGGAATCCAGGGGGATGGTTACCTAATGCTGCTCAGCCCAAGGCAGCCTCCTTCCTGCAGCAGCTGGGGGCAGGAGGAGCTCACTTTGCTCAGAGGAGCATCCTCCAAGGAGCTGTCCCTGCCCTGCTTTGGGTCCCTTTTGGGGAAGGAACCAGGGAGCTCCAGCACTAGAAAAGCCTCTGCCCAGTGGCAAGCCAGGGGTTTTCCTGGGCAGCTCTTACCTTACCTCGGAGCAGCTTCTCAGGGAGGTGTCAGGGCTGGATGTGGATTCAGGAGGGGCAACGGGGCTGCTCCAGGGGTGGCATGTGGGCAAGAATAGAAAAGTTCTCTCTCCATTCCTGGCCCTTTTTATTTCCTAACCTTTCTGCAGACCTGCAGATTCCTTCATCACCGAGGGTGATATAAAGGACAGTTGCCACATAGACAATTTTCTGTCGTTGACTCCATTAGGATGTGCTGGACAAAACCTCGTACATTTTGGTGTGGGAAGATTTTACCAGGCTTCAGAAGTGATGCTGTTCCTCACTGGAGTCAGCCCCAGACCTTTTAATAATTACTGGTGAAACAGATCCAGGCAGAGCTGAGCAGCCCCAGCTTTCTCCTGGGTCATGGCCAGAAGCCTCATGGTTGGGAATCTGTGCTGAGACCCTGAACTGGAGCAGCTCTCCAGCTGTGCTCTGTGGCAGAAGCAGTTACAGATTAATTAATTCACTAATAATTCATTACAGAGTGTGTTCACGCCGAGGTGTTGCAGGAAGGGCTGTGCTGAGGGAAAGCTCAGGGCAGGAGCTGCTCCTCAGAGCAGGGGTTTGAGTGTTGGTGATGCCCAAAGTGCTTCCTTATGGAGTGGGTTTATACCTAATGTTCTTTCGTTTAAATGGACTGAAAAATTAAACAGTTACCATCACAAGGATGCAGCAAAATCCTTTCTGCTTCACTTCTGTGTTCTCTAAAAGGTGCTTGCAGTGAGTGTGGAGCTTGCTCAGCCAAGGGCCCTGTGCATTAGAGGCAAGAAATGGGTTTAATCATTGGCAAAGGGGAATTTCCCGGAGCAGCCTGTGCATTCCCAGCACCTGGGGCTCCTCCACGGCTCCCTGAGCTCCTGGGGGTGATTTTCCATGGTGCTGGGTGCTGCCTGGCTCACTGTTCAGCTGCCCTTCTCTCCCTGCTGCCACACTGAGCCCTGTTGTGTTTTGTCTTGCAGATTTTCCGGCGAGCCGACAAGAACGGTGAGTGCTTTGTTCCAGCTTCTGCCTCCCCCTCCCTGCCTGGCTCTGGCTGAAGCAGCCTGGCTCCTTCCCACTGGGAGGTTTGCCTGAAGGAGGGAGGGTGGGAAATGCTTTTCTGCCTCCCCTGGATCTCAGAGCCTTGCCAGGGCCCAGGGATCGGGCTCCCCCAGTTCCCCATCCGTGCACCCCGCAGGACACTGCCCCTTCCAAGCCCCTCTCCTGCCCAGGGGCTCTCAGGCTTCTGCTCCGTCCCTCCCAGGATTGGTTCTATCTCTGTGCTCAGTCCAGGGTTTTACAGCTGCTCCTGGTTGGGTGATCCTGTTCCTGGGTCCCCCTGGAGCCCCTGGCATTTGGGAGTTAGGCTTTGCTGCCCAATTTTTAATCCAGTGCCCATGAACCAAGAGGTCCAAAATCACAAGTGCTTTCCCTGAGCCTTCCCATGCTCTCTTGGGCTTTTTTCCTTCATGGTAGCTTAGGAGGTGCTTTTACTGCAGATCACAATGCAGCCCAGGACCTGAAATCCTCCACAGAGAGGAAGGGAAAAGCTCTTGAGTCAATGGAGAGTGCTTTCTGTCCATGAAAATCTGATGCTGTTTGTTCTTGGACAGTCTGCATGCGTTTCTAAGAACACTGCAATGGGGCCTTTTGGAAAGGGCTGAAATTCCCCCCTGCAGTTCCAGCAGCACTCCTGTTTTTACTGGGCTGGTGGGCCACGCTCCCAGGTTATCTGTGCTGTGATTTCCATGCAGAACTCACCCAGCCCCACGCGCCCCTGGAGCATCACTGGGCACGGGATGCTGCTTTCCACAGATATAAAATTACTCTTCCCTTTTATTTGAATGCAGATGATGGGAAGCTGTCATTTGAGGAGTTCAAGAACTACTTTGCTGATGGCATCCTGAGCTCGGAGGAGCTGTGGGAGTTGTTCAGTGGCATTGACAGGCGTCACTCAGAGTGAGTACCATGGTGGAGATGCAGGAGAAGCTAAAACTGCCTGAGTGGAGATGGAGGGTGTTTGGAGGCGGGTGTGATAAATAGTCAGGGTGAGACAAACCCACCTCTTGCCACAGGCAGGTGTTCAGAGCCTTTGAGCACCAGCAGCGAGCCCTGGTGCTGAGAGCAGTCAGACATTTTGAGAGCAGCCATGGGATTTACTGCACTCCCAGAAAATGCCATTCTTATGGTTTGGAAAGTGCAGTCCAGGAATTGCCAGTCTGTGGAGCAGGCTGTGTGTGTCTGCAGGAGCCTGTGGTGGTGTGGGGACACGGCACAGACTGTGCCAAGTCACAGACTTTGCCACTGCTGACTCAGGGAACTGCTTTTCACTTATGTAAGAGCTGCTTCCCACCACAAGTGGGCCTGGTGCGTGTAACAGGGAATTTAGGGCAGCTACTTGTAAAAAAAGAGAAAACCCCAAAGAGAAGGAGAAGGAATTGTGTTTAGCTCTGGTCTCCTCATGAGTCGTGCTATCCAGAGGGGTCTGTTGGGCTCAGCTGAGATTCTCATCCCATCTTTTTGGGTATTTTTGGCATCACTGGGGTCTGCTTGCTGTGGGTGAGTCTATCCTGGCACTGGGAGGAACTGGGTGCTGCTGAATTGCATGGCTGGGGTCTGTCCAAACATTGGGGTGCTGCTGGGGACAAGGGGCTGCAGCTTCCTCCCAGTCTGGGTGGCAGGTTTGGCTTCCCCAGCATCTCCTGCACCTCTGACAGCCTTCACCAGGGCGCAGGTCCCTGCCAGGGTGAGGGAATTTGGAGCAGCCTGAGCTGCACATGCTGGTCCCAGGCTTTGCAGGGAGCCAGGGCAGTGGCACAGAGGGCCCTTGTCACAGTGAGAAGCCAGCAGCACCCTCGTTGGGTGTCCTGCACCTCTGGCACCCTCGACCTTCGGGTCTCACCAGTCCCGCCCTTTCTGGGTCTCTGCTTTCACCTGGAGCCACAAGGGGTGGAACTGCTGACCTGGTGCCTTTTAAAGTCTCTTGGTGGAAATAACCTCAAGCCTGTGATTGTCTGGAAGAAGGGATTTGGGTGAATTCCCTCCTCTCTCTTTACTCAGAGACTCAGAGCTGCAGCATCTGCCAGTCCCTGATTATGGGGAGTGACTGAAACACTCTGTGTCACATGAAAAAAGTTTGGAAACCAGATTTGTGATGGCAGTGGAGGTTCCCCACATGATAAATGATAAAAATAAAATTTAAAAAATCCCGTCTGCTTTTCTGCAGCTGATTGCTGTTTTCTTGCATAAATTCCAGGCACATTCTGACAAAATCCCAACAGCATAATGATGACAAGATCCTCCATCATCAGTTCAGGCTTAATTACAGTTAATCAGTGGTTTGAGCACAGTCAAAATACAGCTATGGGAAATGTGGAGAGTCTCAGGATGAGTGCTCTGGAGGCAGAGGATGGCTCTTCTCGTGGAGTGGGAATGGCAGAGAGGAGCAGAGGAAAGCCTGCTGCCCCTGGCAGCCCTGCAAAATGGGTCAGGGTTTGGTGTGCACATTCTGTCTGTGAGCTCCACCTGGTTTCTGTGTGAATTAGTCCTGGTGGATGAGAATGGCCCCAGCAGCCCTGGGGTTTGCTCTGTCCTGCCCCTGCCTGTGCTCTGAGGCTGCTGTGGGATGTGGGGAGAGGTTCCTGTGCAGGGCTGCTGATGAACAGGCTGCAAAGGGAGGGAAGGGAGCAGATCTTCCCTGGACAGCTCCCCGAGGGATGATTTTTGCCATGAGATGTTGTGGATTGGTTCAGTGTTCAGTGGTTTAGTGATTGATTACTTAACATTTCTTTACAAGTAGCAAGCAGCCAAGATCTAAAGAGTTTATTAATAACCTTAGAAGCCACAGGGTGGGAGTTGATGGCAGCTCTTTGTCACACCTTGCTGGAGCTGGGACCTGGCAGTGGGTTGAGCTGGGGGCTCCTTGTTCCTGTTGAAACCAGTCCCAGCCCCAGGTGCTCACTGGGACCAGTACAGAGGTGCCCACATCCCCCGTTTGGTGACTTCCCCTTCTCTGTGGTGGCAGCCAGTGTTTCCTGCAGGGACAGCTCTGGGGCACGGGTCTGACAGGCTGTGCTGAGGATGCTGCAGTGCCAGGGCTCTTGCAGCACTGCAGCAGCTCTGCAGGCTCCACACAGCTGCCAGAAATAAAGGGGAAAACTTCACAAGGTGCAAAACCTTTTTCCAATGTGCGCTGGTGCTCCAAACCTCAGTGTCTGTGTCTAGCAGAGCTGCCCAGAGATGGGGTGAGCAGAGCTGGACTGAGTGGAGCTGGCAGAAAGAGGGGCTGTGCCTTTGCAGGTTTATCTGGATTAAGCCTCCAGGGAAACACGATTTTTTTATCCACTTTCAAAAGAGCTTGCAGTGCCAGGTCAGTGCACAGAGCCCTGCCTCACTCAGCTGCTGTGAGTTTAAAATAGCTGAGCTGAATCCCAGCCTCACCCTGCCCTGTCTGTGCCTGCAGGGCTCCAGGGGCACTCCCAGGGCAGAGGGCTGCAGTCCCCTGCCCTGGCTCTGCCACCCCTCACACCAAAGTGTTCCCATGCTCTGAACCACCCCCTGCTGTTAAAGTGCTCTCAATAGAAGCCCAGAAGGAAGTGAGAGACAGAAACCAGCCTTTGATGTCTCAGGAAAAGCTGTAGGAGGATTTTGCTTTAATTATTTCACCTTAAATGGCATTTTGGACACTTCACACACTGTCCTGTAATTTTACATGGGGTTGTTTTTGTTCCTTTGCCCTGTGAGCAGTGTCAGAGGGGGGACAGGGTGATGTAGCCCTGGTTTCCCACTCTGGGCAGCAGCACTGCAGCATTCCTGGTTCTTGGAGCCTGGCAAACTGCAGCTACCACCAATTCCTCCATGTGTGACAGCACTTAAACACTTAAAAACACTTAAAAACCTCTCTTTGGGGCTCTCTTCTACTTTCCCAATCAGGATTAAAAATGCTTGCAATCATTTGGGGATTTTGAGGCAGCAGAATGCCTTGAGCAGAGGCTGATTTGAATAAATGACATCCTGGGGTCTGTCCCTGCAGGCTCTGGGTGATGCTGGGCATTGAGAGCAGCTCTGCCTCTGTGCCTTTGGCCACCTGAGCAGATCCTACAGCACCATGCAGACCCATCCCAAGACCTGGGGCTGTTTTTGGACATGTCCTCCTCCCCCTCCACCCCAGCAGCACCTTTAGCAGCCCCAGGACCTGTGCAAGCCCTGCAGGGGTGCCAGGGTGGATAGTGCAGTGCAGTGCTCTCTGTTAGTGAAAAGGGTGGGGGTCTGGCCCTGCCTCCAGGTTTTTGGAGGCAGATCCAAGTGCTTTGATGGTCTCCAGGGCAGGAGCAACCACTCAGGAGGGCTGTGAAGGCATCCAGCCCCTGGGAGCCTGCAGAGCCCCACATCACCTGGGCTCTGAGCAAGGGGAGGGGAGGAGGAGCAGCTGGAGGGGGTCTGGTGCCACGGGGAGAGCCTGGGCTGAGGTCAGGGATGAACACAGAGCTGGATGATTCCCACCTGTGGGGGAAGAGCTTGGGCTGGAGAAGCAGCTCCAGGGCTCAGGAATGGGGCTGCCAGCCCAGCTGGGCACCAGGGGTGGGGGGCATCTCCATCCCAACCCCACTCTGTTGTCACAGGTGCTCTCCCAGCACACTCCAGCTCCAGGAGATGTTGGTGGAGCAGATTTTCCTGCTCCTTCAGCCCCTGGGTGCTGCAGGGGCCAGGCATGGCTCCTGAGCTGCTGGACCTGAACCTGTGCAGCTCCTTATTTTTCTCCTGCAGCTTCTGTAAACACATGAACAAGCAGTAAATCCCCTGGGGCTCAAGACAAGCCCCCAAACCCCTGCTCAGGACCACTGTCTCCCCCACACCAGCCCCACTGTCTAACAGGAGCTTTTTTGTGTTTTTGCAGCAACGTGGACACGGAGAAGTTGTGTGGTAAGTCAGGATATTGCTGCCCCTCCCCAGGTGTGTGTGCTGGGGTTTGTGTGTGTCCTGGGCAGGGCTGGCTGCCATCAAAGCTCCCCGTGGCTGGATCCCAGCACAGAGGTGCTTTTCCCAGGGGGACAGGGAAGGATTTTCATTTCATTTCCAGAATGGTTCTGCAAAGGGAGGGGAATGCCCCCCCTTGCAGCTGTGGGCTGTGTGTGGGCAGCAGGAGCAGGGGAGGCAGAGGTGGAGGTGCTCAGGAACCTGACCATGGTGTTCTGTCCTGCTCCAGATTATTTCTCAGCATACCTGGGGGAATACAGGAATGTGCTCTCTGCCCTGGAAACCCTCAACACTGCAGTGCTGGCAGCCATGGACAAAACCAAGCTGGTAAGGATGGGACCAGGGGAGGGCAGCAGAATTGGAGCCATGGTGAGCTCAGCTGCTCCTTAGTGTGAAACCTGGGGGTTGGAGGCAGCAAACCCCTCAAATCAAGGGGTGTCTGCGTGTGCAGGCAGAGCTGCAGCCACACAGCTGGAGGATGGGAAGAGTAAATCTTGTGTTAGGAAAATTAATCCACAAACACCAGAGGTTTATGTCCAAAAAGGAGACAGAGGAGTCCTTTTACTTTATTCAAATAAAGGGAGAGACCATGGGGCATTCCCCTGGGATCTCTCAGATTTTTGGAGGATGCAGCCTCCTTTTTATCCTGTTTTCCCAACTGCATTTCCCTCTCTCTTTCCCCACGGGCTGAGGTACTTGAGAGGCACAGACTTCCCTAAACACCTGATAGCTACAATTCCCTTCTAATGTATAATCCTTCCTTTTAATTTTTAATTCTTACAGAATTCACAGTTTTTCTCCATTGCTTCTTTCATCTTCCAATATCCAATTTCATTTACCAGCAAACCTACAGTTTGTTTGTAAAGGCAAATATCTTTTTCCATTCATCAATCAGTGGAATCCATCCCATTGTTTCTATCCTCTCTCAGTGCTAACCTTACCTACCAGCAGACCCACAGCTTGTTTGTAAAGACAAATCTGACATTCCTCTCAAAACCACTCAAAGTGTGTGTGGGCTTTGGTGAAGGGCTGAGCACTCATCTGTATGCACATTGCCGTGGGACAGAGAGAAGGAGGGCTGAGCTTCTATTACAGCACTATTCAGACACTTGTCACTATTGAAACCCTTTGCACTGGTTGCTCTGTAAATGCAAGGCAGACAGACCTTTTCACAGATTTGCTGCCATTTAGCTCCTGATGACACAAAGGAAGGGAACAAACAGGGAGGGAGATGGATGGGAGTGATGTGAGATCACAGAGCTGTGCATACCCTAAGCATATGCACGACCTGATTCTTCAGACAGCGTGTTTATAATCACTGCTTAATCTTTCCTCCCCTGTCTGTTCTGATTTGTACAGGTATTTTTAACCAATTTCTCCCTCCTGATACACAACCTCCAAAATAGAAAGGAAAAAATCACGCTTGTCCCCTTATCCCATTGTACCTCACTACTTTCAGGAGAATCCTTGTTTTTTTCTAGGGTTATACACATGATGCTTCTGAGTATAGATTTCCAAATTTCTTACTGCTGAGTCTCTGTGTGCACTGTTTGTTTTGTCAATTTCAAAAAACATAAAAAAATAATTTAAAATGACCTTTTGACACAACTGAGACATAAGCGTGGATTCCACTGTGTGCAAAACTTCTGGGACTCTGTCAAAACCAATATTTGTTGTTCTCAGCAACATTTCAGTTATTCAAGGCAAGCCTGAGAAATGCTGACGAGGAAAAAAATCTCAGCTGGAATTTCACTTGAAACTTCTGACAGTGAAGAAAAGCTTCTGTACAAATTCTGAAATAAAAACATCAAGACTCCTTCTGAACTCATACTAGAGGAAAGAATGCTGTACTGTATGTTAGGAAAAAAGGGAATATTTGAAGCCTTTATCTGGCCCATTAATCATACTGGAAAGCTGCTTAGTTATGGACATAGAGTTTGTTTGGGAGTAGAGTAAGAAATTATAGAATTACAAAATCATGGAGTGGTTTGGGCTGGAAGAAACCTTAAATCTCATCTCATCCCAGCCCCTGCCAAGGGCAGGGACACATTCCACTGTTCCAGGGTGCTCCAAGCCCTGTCCAACCTGGCCTTGGACACTGCCAGGGATGGGACATCCACATCCTCTCTGGGCACCCCATTCCTCACCAAAACCAGGAAACCACCAGGAGCAGCTCTGAGCACTGCAGGTGCACACACATCTGTACACATCTGTGTGCAAGAATAACAATCCAAATAAAGGACAAATCTCCAATCCGCTCGAGTCTTAATTTTCTCTGTTGCATTTATTGGGTTATTTGGCTCAAGCTCTGCATTCCTGACTGCTTCTGTTTGCTCACTGGCCAGTCCATGCCCAGAGGGTGTTCCCAGCACAAACAAGCAGACTGAGCTGCGTTCCATGCACCTGCATTGGCTGAGGAGATTTAATTGGGTTTTAAGGAGAAATTATCCAGAATATCTGGCTTGAAAAGCATTTTCTGAAGCAGCTCCAAAGGTTTCTTAAGAGCAAGTCAAGCCATCAGAGAGACAAATTAATGGGCAAGTTTCATGTGAGATGGTCAAAGTACATGATAAATGCAATTAATAAGGCACTAGATTAGATTTTGACATTCAATTCAGACAGTAGATAGAGTGGGAACCTGTTCAGTGCCAGGAGCAGACCAGCAAACAAGGCACAGGCCTGGTGCTGTCCTTCTCTTTGCTCTGGAGTTCTCTCCAGGATGAGGACAGCCTTTCCCTGGACACACTGTCTTCTCTTGCCTCTGCCTTGCCCCAGTCCAGCTCCTTTGCTGGTGGCCTGGGAGGAAAGTGCAGCCCAGCCTCCTCCTGCTCTTCTCCCAGCCTTTTCAACTTTCCCAGCAAGTTCTCCATAGCCAGAGGAAACAAAACAATATGGGGAAATAACAGAGAAATAACCTGTTCTTCCCATCTACAGTCTGGACCAAGTAGTCCCAAACCAGAACCTCTCAAAAGTTTTCCCCTTCTTCTTGGACTTTTTGCTCATCTTCTTTATTCCTTTACAGATACTAGTAAACCTAGTAGGAATAATTTCAACTGAATGTGAACTATTATATTAACTCCTCAAATACTCCTCAAGTGAAAAGTGGGCTGAGGAGAAGTAGCTGGGGCAGCAAAACTCAGCTGGAGGTGGAAAAATGAAGGAAATGCCTGATTTAATGTGTTGTGCAAGGCAACCAGGACTTTTGCATGTGTTGTACACAATCGGGGTAAAAAGGGTTGTGCTGGATGTAAACCTGCCCTGCACACTTCAGTTGTGCACAGGTGCAGCATTTCCCTTCAAAATATTGGCAAGGGACTGGAGGAGAGGCATCAGCAGGCTCCTCATGAGGGTGATTCCCAGACTGAGCCCCTCGAGCTGACTGATGGAATCAGTGCCTGATGGAGAAGGGGGGGCAGTTCTCAGCACGGACTAGAGGCCCTGTGTCTGCACTCCTTTAATATCTGAAGCATAAATACACTTTTCATGGTTCAGCACGAAATCCAGTCCTTCAAACAGCGCTTCAAACCTGCACACAGAAATGTACCACCATTTCAAAGCTACTGAAAGTTACTGTAGTGTTTTGACAGATCCCTGTAAACACGGTGGCCATTTCACAGTCACCTCAGGCTATCTTTTCATATGCTTCAACCCTTTAATGTAAGATTTAGACCAATGTTTTTATTAGATTTTCCCTGAATGAAAGGATCCATAAAGGCAAATTCCAGTTGCTAATTCTTGGTAGTACAAAATAATAGTATAAGTACATCACACAATAACACAAAAATTAAGCTGGTAATTTATACTGCTGAATTAGATACAGCAACAAAAGAGAGAGGCAATTATATACCACAGTAAAATCTTCAGTGCACAGACTTAAGCATTCCTCAGTCTTTAGTCTTCAATTAGGGTGAAATTTACTTTCAATACAAGACATAATGCCAAGGGCTTTCACACCCTCCCTAAAAATATAGGATTTCATCTCATCTGCTCCATGCAAAGTCTTTTTTATTCTGGCAAAGATGAAGGTTTAGCTCTAAAGAACAATTTGATTTGCATTACACGTTGCACTAACAGGCTGCAGCGAACAGATTTATCTGCCAAATGAATATATTCTAATAGGTCTGATGATCTGTCTTTATGGTATCATTTGATTAACAACAAATTTATTCACTTGGCAGCTGTATTCCTTAATCAGGTATTCATTAAGAATTAGCGTATAAATATGTATAAATGTCAGATTTATGGATCAGAGACTACAATAATTCCATTTAAGAAAGGTGGATTGTCTATACTTCTAATTAGTTCCCTTTTAAATAGGCTCATCAAATCTACACAATTGTACAAGTCCAGGGCCTGATTTTCAGAGCCAAGGGTGCCTGTCCAACTGGGCAGAATTCCCTTCCTTTGGAGCCTCATCCAAGTCCTCTGACAAGCCCTTCCAGCCCTGCTGCTCAATTATATTGGACATCACACCACCATCTCCCTGTCTTCCGTGATTTTATAGAGGGTTCCTTTCCAAATCAGAGTAATTCACCTTTTTGCACACACATCTATTTTGCACCTGGCCAATCTCTGCTTGTCATTCCATAACCTGGACACGCAAAAATAGGTGCTGGCAATGTATATGCACTGGCAAATAGCATAAAAAGGAATTACTAAAGAGAATATCTTCTATTAAATGGATCTTGGTTGTGATAATAATGAAAAATGACCGTAATTACCAGGTAGAAATATTCTGTCTGTGGAATTCAACCCAGCCTTTTAAGGTAGGTTATAGACCAAGTCGATGAAAGTGCTTTTAACTTTCTTTTTTTGAGCTGACTCCCTAGCAGCCACTTTTACGCTTCATGGGAGGCTGGAAGAAAAAAAAAGGTGGATGTGAAATAATCCTCAGTTTATCAGGGATAAGTACTGTTATTTTGATATCTGTACAAGAGTGAGCAGGACTGGAGCTGCAAACCCCTGTTAAAGCAAGAAGTGAACTGGCTGTGAAGACACAGACAGTTGAATGGTGTTAATGGCCACTGCCTCAGCACATTATGGGTACCCAAGATGAAATTTAGAGCACCTAACCTTCAAAAGATCAAACTGCCTGCCAAGGAATATGGACACCTGCAGAGAACTGCTCCTAGTAACTACTCTACAAACCTAATGAACGTCCTCAAAATTTCCTTTTACTTGCCCCAAACAACTTTTGCATTTGATTTAAAATTTTCTGGAAGAAACCTGGTGGCTGGGGAGGAACATCAGCAAGTGTTTCTGTGGCAGAGGAGCCCATTGTACATGGCAGGTGCACAATGAGAGCTGCAGATCTCTCTGTGTGCTGGCTCGTGCCATGGCCAGCAGCTGAATGAGCTCTGGGCTCTCCAGGAGCTCAGGACAGGAGGACACGTGGGAGCTGAGGGCAGGATGACTGCAGAGACATGGATGTTACAAATGGAGACAAGAGCTTGTGCAAGCCCTAGCCTTGACTCAGATTTCTGGCAGTAGCTCTCTTTGAGGCAGCCTGTGCCCCAGATTGCTCTCATTCACAAGTTCTTAATAATGGCTGATTAGGTCTGTTGCAAAACAAATTTTTTACTGAATAGATACAATTTTAACAGACCTAAGTCTTTGAACAGACTATTCACTACACAGGATAAAACAAAAAGAACTACTAGTAGTTCTAGTATACAAATATACAGTGTACAATAAAGGTACCTATATTACAGCTAGTGAAGAGATAGTATAGGTTAGGATTCAATGTAATTTACCACCAAACTGATGGAGTACACGTAGAATTCTTTCACTCAGTTCCCTGGAAAGTATCCATGGAATTTGTGCCCAAATTCTGCAGGAGAAGTCCTATACATTTCCTGGGTGTGTGTAGGAGGCTTCTGCATTCATGAAAGTTTGTGTAGCATTTATAGTTTGTAAAAGTAGTGTCTCTCAGTCAGGAATTCCAGCTTATCTCCCCACATCTTGTTCTCACTGCTAGTTGTTTATTGGGAATTCCACCCCTGGTGCTAGAGAGAGAAATAACTCACTAGCCAGTGAGGATTCAGTAATGACACGAGCTGGCCTGGGTTATTTCATCAGTTCATGTGAGGGGAGAATGTCCTGAACTGCACCAGCTGATGGACAGGTGAGCTCTGCTGTGGTGGGGGGATGTCTTGCCAGACACCAAAACAGGTGAGAACAAAGATGGTTTCCCTACTGCTCCAAAGTCTAACCCAGGGTGTGTCACACTGATGCTGTGTTGTAAACTCTGAGTGTGCTAGAGCAGCACCTTGGCACCTTAACTGAGACATTTTCCCAAGGTTTGTCCTTTTAATCCAGCATATCACCACCCAGGGGTTCTTTACACAGCATCTGTGCCACTGCTGCACTGATCTGGACCTGAAGAGAGTGTCCACCAGCAAAAGGAGTTGGTGGAGATGATGTTCACCATGCAGGATGTTCACCAGAACTCTGGACAGAACTGGAATGTGGCTCTGAAGCAGAAAGGATTAAAGGTCTAGTGTAGATTCCCTGACTGTGCTGTCTCCAAACATGTGACAGGTGGAGACCACTCTCTAACCCTGCTTTCATTGCTAGCTGGAATAATTTTAATGAAAAATTGAAAATCACATTCAAGTCAGAGAGATCTGAGCTGTCTCTGCACCATTCTGGTATACCCAGCTGTGGCTGTACTGCCCCCATGGAAGGGAAGCAAATTTTGCTGCACAGATGTAATGTGCAAATAAATTAATTGCCAGAAATCACCCTTCATGCAGTTCCACTTGGACTGCATTTTTTTTTTTTTTTTTTTAAATTAAGTTACTGATCTATTGTCTTTGGAATATGTAAGAGGCAGAGGGAGGCTGATCCATTGCCATTTAATATACAGCACTGTTGTGTGTTGAGATGGATATGACAGTAATAGTTCCTTGCAATATTTAAGTCTACTGAGCCCTGAAGATCTCTTCTAATATCACTTGATTTATCAAATCTGATTTGGGACTTATAGCCTATATAGAGGGAGTTCTCAAATTCCTAATCCATTTGGCAATAAGTATCTTCTCTGCTTTACTACTTCATCTTCCTTACTCTCTGATCTGAAGGGTTGGAGTTTTAAACTCATTTATCAAGGACCGAAAAAAAGGGGTTTTATGATGAGTTTTGACAATTATATATATATGTCCTGTTCCAGAGAGTAAATAAAATATGAGTGCTATTTGCTGTGCCGCTTAATGCAGGCCACCAAACTGATGCCCTGTGATGGAAGATGTACAAGACCTGCTGCTGAGAATACAGAATTGGAACAACTTTGGTGCTCTTCATAAAAATTGGAGCTTCCATCCTGATTTTTCCTACCCTGTGCTTTTCTGCAACACAGAGTTTTCTGCTACAAATGGTTTCCAGGCAAGGTAAGAGCCCCATTAGGTTCCAATCCATCCCCTGAGTGCACTGAATGCAACATTCTCCTGCTGCCCTGTCCTGCCTGGTTTAACCATGCCGAGTCATGATGCTCATTTTGCCTTCCTCGAGACACTCTCCCATCATACAAGTGCTTTTTAAAAGCAATATTCCAAGGCTGACTTCAGTTTTTTCTCTTGAAGAGGACTGGGTTTGAGTCAGTAGGCATCTGGCCCTCTGTCTTTCACTTAATGACTTAAAAAATCCAATAAACAGAGCAAGTCAAATTACAAATATGGAATAAAGAGCACCAGGCCTTTATTTCTTGCTCAGAGGCAAGTTGTGCAACTTTAATTTAACAGAAAATGATCAGCTTTATGACTAGATGTGTTGCAAATAAACTGACAACTTTTCTACAATACAATTACTTTATTTTATGTGATATTATTATTATCTGAGCCATCTGACACTCTTATGGCTCATATAAAATTCCTATTTTAGTGCAACTCTGTGCTTAAATAGATCTCTTTGTGCTACATGAAATAACCCCTTCCTCTCACCTCAGCGTTTACAGCCTCCAAAATATACAGAGCTCTAGCACAACCCTTCCTCCTCAAACAGCTGGATTTCAAATCTTGATCCAAGAAAGGGGTTCCATTTATTTGAATGGCTATTAGATCATCCCAAAAGTGTGCCTATGGGAACATTTCAGCCCCGTGCAACTGGAAAGAACGTTTTTCTCAAGCTAACTGATATTTTTTAGGGGGAAAAAAGGATGTTTCTGGATGGAGAATCACAGCAATTGAGCTATTTTGCTTCTGTCCCCTAAATAAATTCATTCAAATGGCTTGCAGTGAGCAGCACAGGCAGATACACCCATTCATTATCATCTTTCCTCGCTGCATGTTACGTATTTAATTCTTCTGATCCTTCCTCTCAAATCTCTCCACAACCCTGGGATCCTGTTAGCAGCTCTTCCCCTTGTTCAGTACAAATCCCTCAAGAAAACAGGCAGGTAACTGCCATTATGTTTGACGATTACTTAAAAGCAACAAAATGTTACCTGCTCTGTTAATTCACTTTGGCAAAGGACAGCCTCGCCCTCCCTGTCTGCCCTGCAGCCCAGGGGCTGAGCACAGCTCAAGGGCACAGGATCAGCTTGGATCTGACCCAGCACAAGGCGCAGAAGTGCCCCCCTAACAACCAGCAGCATCTTCGGGGATGGAGAGTAGAGCTCCAGAGCCGAGATCCGCGAGAGCAGGGGTGCAGATAAAGCTGCCTTTGTGCTCGGGTTTCTTTCATCCTCACTCTGACAGTGAATCATTCAGAGCACGAGGGAAGGAGACAGGCAGAGGCAAACCAGCTGCATTCAATCAGCCATCCAGAGGCGGTGCCACAATTCCTGGCACAAGGATCACCTGCAGCTGCTTTGAAGGACCTACAGTGGCATTCTCAGCACTGCTGGGGACATTGCCTCTCCTACCAAGAGCACACCTCCCGAGCTGATCACCTTCTGTCTTGGTTTGCAATACAGAATATGACCAAAGTGTGTATTCTATCACCATCTGTTGAAGCTGGGTGGGACAGTGACCCTGATCTCCATGTCACATATTATCTGCTAATGGGCCATCTTTAAACCAGCTGGGGCAATCATCTTTATCTTTCCCACAGCCCATCCTCCC
>JAOTBB010007228.1:0-27440 GCA_025629985.1 Chamaetylas fuelleborni | reverse complement strand
AGGGTGGCTTTCATAAGGGTTTTATTCTTTTTTTTTTTTTTTTTTTTTTTTTTTTTTGGCTTCCTTAAATTCTTCACTTTCTCTGAGCTTTATCCCCTCCACTCTCTTCCTGTCACGTTTCTCTCTTGACTGATGTGCCCAAGTGCTCCTGCTCTCCCTGGATCCAATCCAGCCACCTGGCACAGCAGCTCAGCTGTTTTCTCCCAGGTTTTCCCTCTGCTGTGGGCTTGGGCAGCTCCAGAAATCTTCACTTGCTGACTGGGAGGGACCTCCAGCTCTAGAAAGTTGCATTTTGTATTCCATTTTTTGTATTCCATTTTTTGTATTCCATTCCTGCAGTGGCACCACTGAGAAGCATCCCCTGCAAAGATGCCTTTGCTATTTTTGCAAATCCTCCCAGCAGCATTTGTGCTCTCAGGTTTCCCACCCCAGGGTGGCTGTGGGATTTTTTCAATGTCTCCTCATTATTAATAGCTGCTCCTCCTTGGTCTCTCTTACCTCAAATCCACTCTCAGTTATTTCTGTGCTGACAGTTGCAGCCTCTGCACTTTATCTGATCCATCAAGTGTGGCTTCCCCTTCTGGAATTCTGTTCTGCTCATGCATCGTGGTCTGACTTAGAACTTTTGCCTTCCTGCCCTAGAAACAGCACAAATCCCACTTTTGCTGCATTGGAGCTTTAAGAATTCCCTAATGAATGTCAAAACATCATTTTGGATTTCCCAAGTTGTGGAATTCAGCATTTTGAAGTTTCTCTACTCATGGTACACCCAAAGTCCAGAACTGCTGCACTCTCGGTTTTTAGTTCCTTCAGCAGAGCCCTGTGAGCTTTTCCTTTGTTTCTTTATCCCAAGATAAAGATGAAGATGAAGATATATCTTTGTGACTTATCTCAAGTCACAAACTCCTCAGTACATTCCCTGTTTCCACAGGGAGGGAGCAGGAACACCCATCCAGCAGAATTCTAATAATGTGCCTTATTTTCTGGGTCAGTTTGTGCTCAAAAAAGAAATTATTCCAACAGAACCAAAAAAGTGCAAGACTGAAACAACCTTTTATAAAAGGCTCCCTCATCACAGATTTTTGCAGCATGGTAACTCAGAAGAAGTGAAGGAGTTTGTCTGAAGCTTCATGGCCAAGAATCAGCTCAGAGCCTTGACCCTCCTCCCACACACAGAAATCAGGGGTCACCAGGCTCCAGAGCAGAGGGAAGGGGCTGCACAGAACTGAATTTACTCTCCCCACACAAGGGGATGTCTCCAAAAACATTTCTTGTCACAGAATCATGGAGTGGTTTGGGTTGGAAGGGACATTAAAACCCACCCAGTGCCATGGCAGTGACACTTCCACTGTCCCAGGCTGCTCCAGCCCCAATGTCCAACCTGGAACTGAACATTCCCAGCCCCTCATCACCATCACAGAGAACAATTCCTGCTCAATATCCCATCTAAATCTGTAATTTTTCAGTGGGAGCCATTCCCTGTGTCCTGCCCCTCCATTCCCTGTGTGCTGTCCCTCCATTCCCTGTGTCCTGTCCCTCCAGCCCTTGGGAATTGTCTCTCTCCATGTTTCCTGCAGCTCCTTCAGGCCCTGCAAGGCCACACTGAGCTCAGCCCAAAGCTTCTCCTGTGCAGGTGAACAATCCCAGCTGTGCCAGCCTTTCCTCCCAGCAGAGCTGCTCCATCCCTCTGCTCATCCTGCTGCCTCCTCTGGGCTCTCTGCAGCAGCTCCAGCTCCTCCCTGGGCTGGGACAGGGCTGGGGCAGCTCTGCAGGTGGGCTCACACCTGGGCAGGGCACAGGGACAGAATTCCCCCCTAAATTCTTGCCTACAATTTTGTAGATGCAGCCCAGGAAACTGAACAAAAGACAGAGATAAAAGATGTAGTACTGGAGGGGGAAAAGTGGAAGTAGGAATGTTGCAATGCCCTATAGCTAGAGAAGGTTGAATTTGTATTTACTGTGATGTATTACGTGTTTTTCTTACGTGTCATAAAACTCTAATTCAAAATCACTGGAACTGCTCAAAAGATTCCAGACCACCCTGGCACGTGTAAATCTGGAAATGCTGTGACTTTCAATTAACTCAAAGCAGAAACATTTTTTTATTCTTTATTAACTTTCTCTACCAGTCTGAGAGCAATAGGGACTCTTCAGGCTCAGACACCACAGACCAGAAAAAGAAACCTTTAGGGAAAAGCACTTCATGATAAAACAATTCTCTCCTGGGGTTTGTCTGCTCCTGAAATTCCTTCAGGTTGGCTTATATTCTTTCTACCCCCTGAGTAAAATTTGTGGCATCCATAATTCAGAAGGTTTTATGTGGAGTCATCTGAGGTCTCAGTATTCATCATTTCACTGTCTTAGGAAATACATCCACGGACATTTGGAGCTCACATTTTTGTAACAAAGGAAGGAATATCCTTATTTTAAAGCAGCTCTGCTGCCTCTGGCTGTCCTCAGGCAGGTGTGTCTGAGTGAGGGGGAGCAGAGCAGGCAGAGCTGGCCACTGCTGTGTCCCTGCTGCTGCAGCAGATTTTAATTGGATGTCAGTGTCAGACATCCAGCCCTGCCCATTTTCCATCCCAGCCTGGAGCAGCTTCCCTCTGCTCATGTTGCACATCCCATGGCACACGAGATCCACAAAATCTGTTTCTGCAAAGTTTCTGCAAAGCTGAGAACCTTGGCATCCTCAAAATTAATTTCTTAAATACACCAACATATTTGGCTACTCATAATATCATAAATATAATATATATTAATATTATATATGTATATAAATACAATATTATGGTATTATCTATATTAAATATACTCATAAATATCTTGTAGTGCTCATTCCACAAAGCATTCCCAATGAGGATCATTCCCAATGACTGGATAGTTCTATAGAGCATGTTTCTCTAAATAAATTTTTCATGTTGGCCAAATAGGTCAGGATAAACATTTTATCTCTTCCTCTGCTGTTAAATATTTGCTGTCCTACCTTCCCTGCTGGGCTTTAGCTATTTGCAGGCCTGGTGATGGCATTTGGGTTAAAAATGATCACCAGGGCATAGGGAGCTTGAGAACAACAGGGAAAGAAGAAAACAAAAGTTTCAAGGAAAACAATTTCATTCTTGGCTTTTAAGTATTCTGAGGTTATATGAGGGAAATTGTCTAATTCAGGCTATAAAGGAATTTTAAAATGCATGTGGATTTTAAGGCATTATAAAGGAATTCTTGGACAGTTCCCTGGGGCTCAGTGTAATTGTGGTGGCTTTCTATTAATTCTGTGCAAGAGTTGTAAAATAATAACTTGAGGCAAAGAGTGGTGTTATTTGGTATTCATTTCTGCTTCTGTATCAGCTCTTAGGGACTATCCTAAAAAATTTAGCAGAACATTTCTTGCTAGTTTGTACTTTAACTGTTGTATTAAAATGATTTCTCCCCTCACTTCAGTTTTTAAAAAAACTTTCAAGGAAAACAGATCTTAAGTACTAGGCTCTGTCATGATACCTCATCTCTTTCTATCACCACAAAAGTTCTCTGGAAAGAGGACAGAAAATAACAATAATGCAACTTTTTCCTTACCAATGTTCCCTACAACGTGACAGAGCCTCTGAGGATGGGAATGCAAAATGTGACAAAAATACAGACTGTTATTCCTGCTGGCAAAAAGAAAATAAAAATAACAGCCTTGGAAGAACCTCTGCATCAGTGTTCCCTCAGTCTCCCTCTTGGTGTGTGATGTGAATCTCAGGTGCAGGGGCTTTGATTAGTGCAGAAACATCCAGAGAATCTTTATGGAGGAGAAGGGGCAGAAAGAAGTGCTTGGCAGCTTCAGCAGAGTGCTCTGATGGAGAGAAAATACAGAGCAGTGCAAGGAAGTGGGCTGGTTTTTCCTGGGGCTGTGCAAAGATGTGAACAGAGGGAAGAGAGGAGAGCAGCTCTTGGGTGAAACAGGAAGGCAAGTAATAATTCTGTTATATTGGTACCATGACAAAGCCATTTCTCCAGGTCTCTGAAACCCTCTCAGGCCTTGAATGCCCTTCTTTATTTTTCTCAGTTCCAAGAAAAAGGCCCTGCAGTCCAAGCCAGAGGACCACCCTCCTCCATTTATCTCATTTTACCCTGCACCAGCTTTAAAATAAACACTGTGGTACATTCACTAAGAATTTTATTTACACCTTGCAACGCTGTCTAGGATTTATTAAAACATGAAATGATCTGAAAATTTTGTAAAAGCCTCTCATGAAGTATTAAAAAATCCTCACATAAAGCAGCAGCAAACCCTTTAAGCATCACTCTGTCCCAAAGAAGTTGGATAAAATAATTGGCAGGACAAATTCACATCCTGAAGGAGCTGCACAGGGCATTTCTGGGTTTGTGTTCCCATTTGGAGTGTTCTGGGGGCCTCTCCTCTGGCTCTCCAGAGCACTCACAGGTCTGATTGCTTTCCCCTAACACTTTTTACCAATATTCCTTCACCTGATTTCAGAAGGGTTGTGCAAAGTCCAGCAAGTCCCTAATGAGCAGGGGAGATATTATTTATCTGCTTCCACCTTTGATAACAGCTCCTCCTTTGTTCCATCCATCAAGACATAATTACAAATCTATCCAGCACCCAGCAGCACCAGATGGGGTCCCAGGATGCTTCTAAGGGTGACACTGAACATCCACAGAGATTAGAGGAGCAAAATCACCATTCCTGCAGCAGAGGGCTCCTCTGGGGCTTGGTGTCATTGTCCTTTGGGGCCTTGCTAAGCTCTAATGTTGTGATTTCTTCTGTTATCAGCCCAGCTTGGCTGCACCATGGAGAAAGACTTATTTTTATAGAACTTTATATAGATATATATATGCACACACACACACACACACACACACACACACACACATATATATATATATATGTGTGTGTGTGTGTGTATGTATGTATATATATAAGTGTATGTATGTATGTATATGTATGTATATGTATATGTATATGTATACATATGCAAAAATATACAATATACATTATATATATTATAATGTAACTATATATAATTATATATACAATTACCTATAATTATATTATAATTTTTATAGATACATACATACACACACATACATATATACACACATATATATACATACACACACACATATATATGTATATATACATTTATTTATTTATTTATTTATTTATTTATTTATTTATTTTTATATTTATACTTTTATATATATATGTTGCAGCAATATAAAATAAGAGAATCCCAGAATGGTTTGGATTGGAAGAAACCTTAAAACTCACCCAGTGCCACCCCTGCCATGGCAGGGACACCTCCCACTGTCCCAGGCTGCTCCAACCCCAGTGTCCAGCCTGGAACTGAACATTCCAGGGATCCAGGGGCAGCCACAGCTGCTCTGGGAATTCTGTGCCAGGGCCTCACCACCACCCTTGGCAGGAGGGTTGGAAAAAGAAGATCTTTAGGATCTCCCAGTCCTGCTGCACCTTTTTGTGGGATTGGCTGTTTCTGATACTGAAATAATTTATTTACAGCTTGTAGTGGTGGCTCTGCCCTGCTATGACACAGGCAAGGAGATACAGGGAATGATTTCAAAAAGTAACAAAAGGATTTGGGAGAGTAAAAAGTCAGGGAAGTGCTGCCCTAGGAGCAGACCTTCTGTACACAAGCAGAAAAAATTAACTGGAAAGAAATTTCTGATTTAAAGAAGTTGTTCATATCTGTGTTTCTGTCTTTCTGTAGTCTCTGGTTGAGTAGAGTGAAATATTTCTCCCTTTTGAAGTCCATTCATTTAAGCTTGCATAGACTTTGGAGCTGAGAAATTTAGGGTAAGAGGCAGTGGTCCAGCAGGATTTCGCCCTAAATGGTCTCCAGGTTTTGTCCACAAATAAATTATCCACCCTGAGTGTCTCAGCTACAGAAGCTTACAGCCACTACTCCATTACCTAGATCCAAAAATATGGCAAAAATACAAACTATTTCTTGCTGGGCACACATTTAAGACACCACAAACTTCTCACAAAGCAGAGAAACCAACTGAAAGCTTTCCAGATAAATCTCTGGGCATAATTCCTGCTGGATGAATGTGGCACAGGCAACAATCCTGGATAATTACACTGGATTTAGAGTGACCTTCTGTAAGCTTGTAAAGGAACACATGAATCAAGTAAATTAGGCACTTATTAAATCCACAATTAGTTACATTCTACTTTAAAAAACCCCTCAGGCTCACAAAGTCAAACATGGAGCAGGTTCTTTGCTGGATTTCAGCCCAAATAGATGTGATTTAAGCAGTGCATGAAGAAAATAGCAGCCCTTGTTCTGGGGTTTCCTATTTTATTTTGGTTTTTTTTTTTTTTTTTTTTTTTTTTTTTTTTTTAGGAGAGGAATGATTTATGATGAATTTGGGAGTGAAGGCAGGGCTGAATGAGATCCCTGGATGCAAGCACTGCCTTCTGGGTTGGTGGCTTTATGAGAGGGAGGGGGACAGATGGAAAAACAAAGTGGTTGAACTTCCTATTTGTACTCACTCATCGACTCTGTCAATTTGGCCATCTCTGTTTCTCTTTGGGGCTTCTCCTGGGGGAACAGACAAAATGAAAAACAAATATATATATATATATATATGTAATATAGAAATAGAAATACACCTGAGTGCAAGTGGCAATATGAGGGGAGGACATTCATCCATTATGTATTTCTATTTTATTTAGGGATTTAACTTCACTCCTAAATAGCCTGAACCTCTGTGAGGTTTTTTGGTTTTTTTTGCTTTTTTCTTGTAATTTCTCAATTTTTCCCATTATGAAGTGTGAAGCTTGTATATATTTATTTGTGTGTGTCTAGCTGGAGAAATTGAAATTATTCAAAGTGATAACGGAGGAGGAAACCCTCCTCTGTTTTTCACTCTCTGCTAAAACACTCCAGTGTGTTAGGCCTTCCTGACAAAAGAGCAACCCACAAACCACTTACACTGCAGGAAAAAGCACTTATTTGGAAATAAATAGATTTCATATGGGAGCTGGAGTGTGTGGTGTGGCACTGGGCTGACACTGAGATGAACTGAGATATTTGAGGGACTCCCAGTCAAAGCTGATGGTGTTTTTGTCTCTTGCTCCTTGCATTATTATTATTATTATTATTATTTTTTCAGACATTTGTAGATGCTGTAGCCAAGACAGAGGCTTGGTCACTCAAGAGCCCTTGAATTTGGTGAAAATCCAATATCCCATAGCACAGCTCAACCAGAGCAGAGGAGGCTGGGCCCAATCTCCTGATTTCAGAGGTGAAGTTTGGGCTGGATGAAAACTGCAAAGCCCTTGAAACTCCAGCTGAGGGGTTTGGAGAGGATGTGGTGGGGCTGTTGTGACCCCTCTGGTGACTGAGCCCCACCTCCCACCTGTGCCAAGCTCTGAGTGCCTCTCCTGGACCATGGGTGAGCAGATCTCTGCTCTTTTTTTCTCCAAAAAAACCTCAATGAAAGAGAGAATATCCACAAAAAATAAGACTTTAACGGTCAGCAGACCCAGACAGATGCTCCCTGTCTGAGCCCTGGGACAAGGTGCAGGTTTTTGGGCAAAGTGACCTTCAGTGGCTGCTGGAGTGGCTGGGGACAGGAGTCAGCACGGTGACATCTCTGTTTGACTGGGTCTGTGCTAAAAACAGCACTGGGGGAAGGCACAGGCTGAGAATGGTCCCTGCCAGGTGTTATTGGGCAGGAAAATGTGATTTCCAAGCCCCTTTGGGTGTGACCCTGCTGCAGGGGTGCCAGGCAAGGGACACCCCCCTGCTTTATCCGAGAGCAGGATCATTTCTAATCCAGAGGGGCTGAACTCTGCCCACCTCTGCCTTGGAATCCCAGATCCCTGAGGTTGGAAAAGAGCTCCAAGGTCATCGAGTCCAACCTGTGACCTACACCCACCTTGTCCCCAGTGAGTCACATCCAGGTGACACCTGCAGGGATGGGCACTGCAAACCTCCCTGGGCAGCCCCTGCTGTAACAGTGGTGGAGTTTTTGCACCACCTAATTAGTGCTTTGTCTCAGTCTCTTCTGCCTTCACTCAGAGCCAGGATTAAAAAATACACGAAGGAAATGGATTTTCTCACATTGGGGCTTGGTTGTTTATTAAATTTATTAAAAGTACAGAAAGTTCAGCAGCACTTCTAACCACCTGCTAGAAGGAGGGAAAAATGGAGACAGATCCAGCTGCTACAAGGTCTCTTAAAGCTAAACAGTCCAATAGAGAATTAACACCTGTATTATTTATACTTTTAATCCAGTAACCAAATTCCTGTGATCCTCAGTGTGACACTGACTGACCGACCAGAAACTGCCTGAAACCATGAAGAAGGAAAATGAGCACCAAAAAAGACACCACCCAAAATCCTCCATCTTGTCCCATACCTCTTACTGTATTCTAAAACCCCAAATTCCAAACCCTTCACCATGTGAAATCCCACGCTTCTATTTAACTACACACCCATGATTTTAACTCCATCACTCAAATTTGGAAGCTTCTCCGAGGCCTCAGGTCCAAAGCAGAGTTCTCCAGGGGGTCAGTGCCAGGAAGCACAGAAAGCTCAAAACTCCCAGGTTTGTGGGACCCACCACCCTGCCAATCCCTGAGCTCCCTTTCCATGGGGAAATTCCTGCTGCTGTCACCCTGAGCCTGCCCTGGCACAGCCTGAGGCCGTTCCCTCTCCTCCTGTCCCTGTTCCTGGAGCAGAGCCCGACCCCCCTCCCTGCCCCTCCTGTCAGGGAGTTGTGCAGAGCCACAAGGTCCCCCCTGAGCCTCCATTTCTCCAGGCTGAGCCCCTTCCCAGCTCCCTCAGCCCCTCCTGGGGCTCCAGCCCCTTCCCCATCTTCATTTCCGTCTGGTGTAGGCTGAAGATGAAAATTTGAAACATTAAAGTCAAGGTTGTGGAATGCATCTGATTCAAGCTGAAGTTATTTTATACACACAAGCTTTAGTGTGACTTAATAAGTAGAGTGCTCATGGGAACAACTCTACATGAATTTTTAGTTAAATTGCATTTAATTCTGTTGGTTAAGAAGATCTCATTGAACAATAAAATGCTTCTCTGTTTATTACACACCAGAATTTTTTGTGACAAATAGTTCTTAGAAAACAAATCATTGGATATTTTCTGTGTACAGATGATTTTGAATTACCAGAGAGTTAACAGTTTAAATTCAGATTTGTTCTTTGTTCAGGAAAACCCATCTTGTGTGGATTTAAGCAGTCCCAGGATTTCCATCACGTTGCCTATTTCTTTGTCAAACCAGCTCTTCACTGTGTAACCCCACTTGGTAACACTGATTCTCCAGCAGCTTTTTCCAGCCCAAGGGGACATTGTTGTGCTCTGCTGTATTTTTACAAATGCTCTTTTTCCTCCTAGTGTGTGGACATCACCACAGCCATGAACGACAGAGCAGTGGCCCAGAAAAGGCTCAATGAGAACTCCTTTGACCTGGAGGCCATGTGCATGCTGAACCGGGCACAGGAGCAGGTGAGCTGGGGCCTTCCAGCAGCATTGTGGGGAAAATCAACGTTTCCCTTTCACAGCAGCTGATTTTTCTCTCCTCTTTAAGTTTGGAAACCCAGTTGTGGGCCAGTGTTTCAAAGTTCTGCCTTTTTTCCACTGCCTAACACTGAGTTTTGATGAGGTCCTTGGTGTAGTCCATTTTTTTACCCAAGTCATGCTGAAACATAACTTCAAATTTATTTTTCTTTAAATTTTATTGTAGTTCATAAGCACAGATGTAGGTAATTCTTTGCAAAACAGTGGATTCAGTAGTTTTGTGGATGAGGAGATGCTGAACTCACTGGAGTTGGAGCTCAGGTTTCAGGGTGACCATTCAGATGCTCAGATTTTGGGAGCACCTGCTTTCACCTGAGTGTCAGTGAACACACCAGACACCACCAGTATGATGTGAAAGCAGC
Organism: Chamaetylas fuelleborni; assembly: GCA_025629985.1. NCBI lineage: Eukaryota > Metazoa > Chordata > Aves > Passeriformes > Muscicapidae > Chamaetylas > Chamaetylas fuelleborni. Next base: position 17,509 of record JAOTBB010007228.1, on the reverse strand, counting down.
AGAGGGTTGCAGAGGAGCACGTGGGGCTGTGGGTGTTGGTCTCACAGTGGGTTTTGTGTTGCAGATCGACGCCTGGGCTCAGTCCAACTCCATCCCTGGGCAGTTCACGGGCAGCACGGGAGCGCAGATCCTGTCCTCAGATGAGCTCACCAACAGCGGCCCCCAGGCCTGGATCCGAAAGGTAGAAGTGACACAGACACTGCTGGCCCAGCAGCACACTTCACAGCACTCCAGGATGGCAAAATGCAGCCCAGTGTGGCACAGCCTGCGCCCAGTGTGGCACAGAGTGTGCCCAGTGCAGCAGGCTGGGCTCAGTCCCTGCCCTCGCTGCCCAGCGAGCTGTGAGCAGCCAGGCACAGCTGCCACTGCCAGGACACTGCTGTGCTGCTGTGCTGCCACTGGCAGATCCCTCCGCAGGGTTTGGTCCTGCTGCTGCTGAAATCAGAGGTTTTTGGCATCTGCTTCAATGAGCCAAGTCCCAAACTGCCCTTGTGTTTGCCTTGGTTCTCTCTGGTTGCTCCTTTGCCTCTCTCTGGATCCCCAGGGTTTTCTGGGAGCCAGAGATGTGGAGGATTAAAGCAGGAGTTGCAGTTAATAAGTTACTCTCACTGATGTTGTTAGATGCACTGCAGTAGTTCCCTCTTGCTGTGGGTTATCACTGAATTATTTTTTTGGGTTTTGGGGTGTGGTGCGTCCTCCATCCATGTGTTGTAAACATTTAGTTACTCAAGCTGCATCTTTGCTGATGAACACTGGTCTGGTGCTCTGTCAGGAAGGAGAGCTGAGTATTTCAGGCAACTTCCACCTTCCAGGCACAAGGAATAAGGAGTTAAGCTGGTCAGTCTGGCAGGTGCTGCAGCTGGGTCTGTATCAGCTTTGGTTAGGACACCCTCCAAACTGGGAGCTCAGATTTGAGGCTGAGGTGGAATTTTCCATAGAATTTGGTGTCAGCTGAACACAAAAGTCTGGAATTATAATGTCCTAAAAATAGAAACATTTTTTTGCCAGGATCACTAACTTGTTTTTCCACATCATATAACCAAGCAGTGCAGAGAGCCAGGGAGCACAGGTTTGAGTCACTGGCCAGATGGGAATCTTCTGGGATCTTGTCAGTGTTAATGCAGAATGTACATGATAAAGTCTGGTTTTACTGATTATTAACAACTGAGATTGTAGCAGAATGCTGACTTTGATGAAGACAATCCTTGTTCCTGGCAGAGGGAAGTGCAAAGCAGAGGGATGTGTTGGTGAGGAAGGAGCTTTTCCTCTGGGAGGCTTGGGAAGGAGGTCAGCAGGGCTGTGAGGGGAGGTTCTCCTTGGGTTCCCAAGGCCCTGGAAATGGAGCAGCTCTTTCCCAAACCTCCTCCCTGAGGCTCCTGTGATGGCACTGACAGGAGGGGCTGCTCACAGGGATGAAGTGGGAAGAGCCAGGTGTGTTCTCCTGTCCTTCAGCTTCTCTCTGGGATCTGCATAAAGCAACCCAACTAAACAAACCAAAACAACAGCCAAAAAACCAAACACAAACCCAAGAAAATACTTCATGGGGAGAAAATGGGAGAAGAGTGTGGTCTGTGCTTGTGGACCCGACTGCTGTGAGGAGCAGAGCAGTGTTGGAGCATTTTGTTGGATCTGGGCATCAGTGAGGCAGCAGCAGCTCTGCTGCCCTGCCCAGAGCTGGGAATGTGCTGTGCTTGCAGTGCAGGCTCTGGGGCTGGGCACAGGGCAGGCTCCTGCTGGGAACAGGAGGAGTTGTGGGTGAGGGAGGTGAGGACAAAGTCCTCTCCCTGCCCTGGCACTCCTCAGCTGCTCTCCTGCTGTGCCAGCTTCCCCCTGTGTGCCAGCCCAGAGCTGCTCAGGAGTGCCTCACACAGCTTCAGGTGGGGTCCTCCTGTGCCTGCAGCAGGATTTCACAGCAAGAAGCAGGGATGTGGTTCTGAATCCATGTTATCTTTCTCAGGGACAGGAATGCAAGCTAGCCATGAAATGCAAAGTACTGCTTGTGTGTTATTTGGACACTTGAAGTTGTGTGACAGTTTTCAGTTACTGAGTGTAGCACTGAGGTCTGTGCTCCCTTTTTGGCCCAAAAATTGCATCTTAACATTAAAAAAACCTGGTATTTTTCACTAAGGCCAGGAGTTGGACTTTGATCCTTGTGGGGTCATTTCCAGCTCGGGATGTTCTGTGTTTCTGTGGTTTTTATCTCAAGCAGGGCTGTGGAGTTTCTTGGGGGATGTTGTGTCTGTGAATTAATGTACATTTCTGGCTGAGGCTGTTTGCTGAAGGCATTTCCCTTGGGAATTTGCCATGGGAGGAGCTGTGACCATCCAGCCCAGACTGAACCCGTGGCAGCCACTTCATCTGGGTCTTAGGGAAGAAGGAATTAGAGCAGGCACAGACACTGGGTGTGACACAGGTCACCACAACACCAGGGAGGTGGAACAGGAGACTTACTCAGGAGGGCAGGAAGGGACTTGGGGAATTTGTTTGCTGAGCTCTGTCTTCACTTTGCATTTCGTGGATTTCACCTTTTCTTGTCCTTTCCCAATGACTGGAGAGGTAATATGCACTCAAACCAGACTCTGCCTGGAATCTCAAGATGGGAATTAGATATTGCAGGGGTTCATGTGGAGCACTGGGTTTTAAACTAAGATTTGTGTTTTTAATTCCTGGATTAATTCATGGTGTTTATGTGCAGGGGCCTGAGCAGGGTCCATAAAAGAGTGATGTGGTGTTAAGTATAAAAAATTTATGAACAATCTCACCTTTCCCTTTGAAAAAGTGGCTTCTGTTTCAGTTTGTCACCATCAGTGTAATCAGTTCACAAATGTGACTCATCTTTTCTGAAGGTTGCTTCTATTTTTATTCCTTTTTTCCTTCCAAACACACTGTGCTGCTGAAGAAACATCAGACCAAGTGGTCAAATGTTCTTTTGTTTTTCCAAGCAAATTCTGTTGAGGTCTATTTACTCCCCCTTTCCCAGACTCACCACTTGGTTCTGGATTTATCAGCTCAATTCTGGAGCCTGAACTTGCTCCCCAAAGCCAGGGTTGTGCTCAGGGCTGGCCCTGGGGAGCTGCTGGGTCACTCACTTGTGCTGATCCCTGGGGTGCAGAAAGTTCTGAAAAGTGCCAGCCTCCCTTCCATTGTTGCAGGCACAGCAGAGCAGAGCTCCTCTCGGGGTGGGAGTTAAGCTGAGCTTTGTGGCTGCCCCTTGCAGGACTGCTGAGCTCCCCTCAGCCAGACCTGGTGTTCCTGCTGGGAGCAAGGAGCTTTCCTTGGCACCTGGCCCAGCAGAGCAGCTCTGTGCTTGCTCACTGGGTGCTGAATTTTGGGCAGGAGTTGTTCCCTGGCAGGGGCTGGGATGGAATTGCCAGAGCAGCTGTGGCTGCCCCTGGATCCCTGGCAGTGCCCAAGGCCAGGCTGGACACTGGGGCTGGAGCAGCCTGGGACAGTGGGAGGTGTCCCTGCCATGGCAGGGGAGGGATGGGATGATCCTTAAGGTCCCTCCTGACCCAAACCAGTCTGGGATTCCATGTTTCCACAGTAGGTGAGTTCTGTTGGACTGGCTCCCCCCACTCCTCTGGCTGCTGTTTTTCCCAGCCATTCCTTTTTCCCTGCTGTTATGCAGCACCTGCAGGTGCTTGGGAGCACAGGGCTTGTGAGGCATCTGCTGGGCTGCTTCAGCAGGGGGTTCCTGCTCCTGTCTGTGGGCAGGATTGGGGCTGCTGCTGAAAGGGCCAGAGCATCTTCCAGACCAGCACCCAGCCCAAATCCCTTCCTCAGGGTCCCTGTGAGGTGCCACAGGGAGCAGATGTTGGTCAGAGCTCCAGGATTGCTCCCAAGGATGTTGGGCTGTGCAGGGCCAGCAGCTGCACTTGGATGGTCCTTGGGAGTCCCTTCCCACTCAGATGCTGGGATTTAAAGGGAAATTGTGCTCCCTGGCACAAGATTTTCCAAAGTGGTGCTTGTTCCTGGAACTTGAAATTCTTGGAGTTGAGCTTTTAGTTCCAGCCTTGTGCTGCACCTGAACTGCCACCCCCTGCCTTCAAGGCTTTGCTGTCTTTGCTTCCTAAATGGTTGCTCCAAAGAGTTAGCCTGAAGAATCTGAATTAAAACTGCTCTAAACCCTCTGAAGGAATCAGGTTTTACCTTCTCTTTAAAGCAAGTGCTGGCACAAGAACGTGGCTCTTTAGTGTCTCCATGTGTTGGTGGAGTGGAAGTGGGATTTCATGGAATTTAGAGCTCAAAATCTAAGGAAAAAGGTATCAAATTGTCCTGCAGGCTCTCTCAAATTAAGATCAGTGAGCAAAAGAGATTTCATTCAGTAAATAACAAGTTAGTTCTGACAGCAGTGACCAAATGCTCAGAGACCTGGGGGTTCTTGTGTTCCATCCCCTTCAATTTGTATCTGCAAAGGTCCAGAACTGCTCAGGAGTTTTTGGGAGACTCTCACTTGGATGCTTTTTAAAATGAGAAGAATTGTGGCTCTTGCTTCCCAGCTTTTGTGAACATTCTTGTCACTTGTATGGTTTTCAATGAGTTCCAAACCCAGCACCAGTTTTACCCCCACTCATTAAACAATGGGCTGAGGGAAGTTGTTTGCTACTAAACTACAAAAACATACAATGTCCAGGTGGCATTAGAGGTTTACATTCACCTCATTATTAAAAGAAAAAAAACCAAACCAGAATCAAAATGCAAGAACCTTTTCCTTGCTGCAGACCTTTGCTTTCCTCAGTGGCCTGAGTCCAAGTGGGCTTCTCCTGGCTCCTTCCCACTGGTACCAGAATTCCTTCCTCTGGCCTTTTAGTGGGATGCAAGAGTATTTGTGTCTTCTGGAATTAAATTATTATTAATAATAATTATTATTAATAATAATAAATGTGTAAGTCATTGTTGTGCTGGTTCTGTTGGTCGCATTGAAGAGTCAGCACAAAATTCCTGCTGCAGTTCCCACCAGGATCCTGAATTCACCCACGGGTGGGGTGCTTTAACAAGCTGCACTGTGGAACTTTGAACTTCCTATTTCCAGTTTCTGGAGTTAGTTCAGGCTCTGGTAATTCCTCTGTAGGAGCTCAGGGCTTTTGACCAGGAACAGGATATTTTGGTTCTGTTCTGTCCTTGCTCCAGCCCTGAGCCAGGACACGTCCAGGTGTTTGGGAAAGCTGCAGTGACCTCAGCAGGAGCTTGCACTGTGTCCTTTGTGAACTGAACACACCCCTGGTGCTGGAACAGCCAGGGAGCCCCAATCCTGCCTGCAGCAGGAGCCAGCCCAGCTCCAGAGCCTGTCCTGGGCTGCTTCTCTCGTGGGGTGTTCCTGGAAGAGGGGAGGAGGGATGGGAAGGGCTGTGGAGGTGTGGATGTTGTTGTGCCCCAGGGGCTGGGTCTGCACCAGCCCCAGCTCTGCTCCTGATCCACGTGGATCCCTGTGGATCCAGGCAGGGATTTCCTGGGTGTGGGCAGAGATTGGGAGCATTCCTGGCACAGCCTCCAGCAGGGCTTTCCTGCCACACTCCTGGCAGCCTCCAGCGTGGGGCTGGACACGGCGGTGTGCAGGAAATCCCTGAAAAGCACATGCTCTGCCAAAGGAGAGCTGTGCCTTTGAGACCTGCCCGTGGGAAGCAGGCACCTGGCAGCCCTGGGAATGCAGGATGTGTGCAGAATGCAGGAGTGACAGCCCCAGGCTGTGCTGAGCTCCAGGGATGCCCAGGCTGGGATTTTGGGCTGTGCGTGCAGGGCCGGCATTCGGAACCCGTGCTGCTGCTGGGTCCCTTCCAGCTCAGGACATTCCGTGATTCTGTGAACTCTGGGAACCTGCTGCTGTTGCCAGCACAGCTGCAGAGGAAGCAGAAGCCCCAGGGTGTTGTGTGGAAGTGGCTGGGCAGTGAGGGAGCCCTGCCCAGCCCCGTGCCCGGCTCCCAGCTCGTGTCCGGGAAGGCAAGCAAGGTTCTGCTGTGATGGAAATGCTTGACTTGCTTCTGGGGTCAGCGGGGGGGCACGAGAGATGATAGTTCACAGAATAACCTGTGAACTTTCACCCCTCTATATGGAAACTTGTTTCAGGGTCAAATCCTTGTAGCCGCCTTCTTGCCACGGTCAGTGCCAGCCCTACTATTCACAACACTGCGGCCAGCGAGGCCTAGGTACGTAACATTTAAGGAGTTTTTACAGTTCTTTACATCAAAGCAGATGTTTAAACTTTCTGTTGATAAGCTTTCACCGTTTAACAACTTTTGTTAATGCTCATTTGAAAGAATGTGACGACTGCTGCTGCTAAACTGGGGGGCCAAGCGCCTTTTTCCATTAAAATAAAGAGAGGGGAGAGCAAAACCTGTTTGTTCCATGTGGAATATCAGAGTAGAACTTGAATGTGCAACTGCTGTGTAATGAGTCAGGTGGGGAGAGGTTTTTTTTTTTTTAGATTTAAAGACACCTAAACAGCCTGTGAATGTCCTGACTAAATGTGCTTGTGTTCTGTTGGATGAGGAGGTGCCTGGCACAGCTGTGCCGGGAGCAGTTCCCACTCCCGAGCTGAGGAGATCTCTGGGATCAGAGCAGAGTTTAGAACTGGATGGTTGTTGCTTGATTAAACCACATCTGTCTGCAAAGGGTCGCTGCCACTTTGGGATCACCTTAGACTTTTCCTAAGTTGTTCTTTTTTGCCAAACATTGATTTGTGTCTCGTGTGTCCGCGTGAATTCCGGGTTCCACGCACTGGTTTGGGCTAAAAATCCACAGAGCTCAGGTGGATTTTTTTTTTTTTTTTAATTATTATTTTTAAATTGAGTCTGTGAAAAATTATTAGAAACAATTTTTTGGAAGTTCCCACTTCTTATTTAAAATCTCAGCACTAACTTTATGCCTTGTTTTACTTCTCTTTTTCTGGATAGGATCAGTTCTTAAGAGCAGCCCCTGTCACTGGAGGAATGGGAGCTCAGCTGATGAGGAAAATGGGCTGGAGAGAAGGAGAAGGGCTTGGGAAGAACAAGGAAGGCAGTGTTGAGCCCATCATGGTGGATTTTAAGACAGATCGAAAAGGTGAGTCCTGCCTCAGAAATGTCTTGTGGCTTCTCACCTCTCAGGGCTCCTGGAGGAGCCAGAGCCCCTGGGAAGCAGGAGGTGTTTTCTGTTCACTGGCACATGAACAGAGTCTGGGATTTTGCCCCAGGGCTTGGGTTAATTCAGAGCTTTGTCCTGGTGGTTCTGGAGCAGGAGCAGGGATAGAAGATGAATGGTGGGGTCAGTGTGGCAGTGGGGGCAGAGCTGAGAGCCCCAGAGCTGAGCTTTGTGTGGCTCACACTCAGCCTTTGGGGCTTCCCTCTGGATTCCAGCCCTCATTTCCCTGCTGTTCATCTCCAGTCTGATCCTGCTGGAGGCATCTCTGCTCCTCCTCAGGGCTGCTTCCAGAGGCAGCTTCAGCCTCCACTTGACAGGAAACCTCCCCTGTTCTCCGTGGTTTCCAGGTCTCCAGGCAGTCCCAGGCAGTGCTGCTGCCACTTCAGCTTGGCCCCTGTGCTTTGTGTGCTGAGTGCTGCTGGGGATTTCCCATCCCAAACACCTCTCCAAGTTCTGACTGCTTCAAATCCAAGGTGCAACATTCAGCAGTCAGGATGTCTGATTTCACTGTTGTGCTGTGCATGGAGCAAAACAACAACTCCACACTCACTGTGGGACAGATTCCTGCTGTTCTAGAGATTCCTTCTGCACCAGGAACCTTCAATCCCATCTCAAAGCACAGGATGGAAATACTCAGAATTTTCATTTCAAGGCCATTGGATGGGGCTGGAGCAGCCTGGGACAGTGGGAGGTGTTCCTGCCATGGCTGGGCTGGCACTGGGTGGGCTCTGAGGTCCTTCCCACCCAAACCAGTCTGGGATTTTGTGTTGGCTTTTGTCACTGCTCAGAATTGAGCTTGGCCAAACTCCTCACATGTTTTTCTTTACAACCTTGCTGTGTAAAGAAAAAAAGCAATGAAATCCCAAAGGTGGCTGATGACAGTGATTGCCAGGGACTCCTCCTGGCCTGTGGGAGTCACCTGTAACCAGGGGTGGCCTGCAGACAGCTGGGATTTGCTCTGCATTTCCTGGCTGTGAAATACTCATCCTCATGTGCAACCTTACCTGATCATTCCCACAGAAGTTGTACCACTGTAGTGGATTTGGTTTATTAACTTGAATTTTTTTTGTTGTGAGATAGGATTAGGAGGAAGGTAAAAACAGGTTTAATTTTAAATGGTCCAAAGAGAAACTTTATTATTAGAAACTGTAAGAGGAAAAAAAAATTAGAATAAAACTTTTAGACTACCTTTATTTTTTTCCACACTTTTTTTTTTAACGCTGAAAATGTGTAGAAACTACTTAGGTTATTATTTCTTTTCCCCTGGCATCTGGCCAGGATGCAGAATTCCCTCTGCTCTGGGGCCACCCAGGTCTGTGGCAGAGGGAGATGCTCACAGAAAAGCAGGAAACATGATTATACATTATATATATGTCATATATACATAGGACAAGGGATCATATATTTAGGGATTATATATTTAGGTCAAGTAGTTTTTCAGACATCCATGTTTTGGGTGATTCAGTGGGTAAAACATACTTTTTTTTTTTTACTTCTGTGTAGAGTTTTAAAGTCCACAGTGTTTGGCAAGGAGGTTGTTATTAACCCACCACCTAGGTTTGTTTTGTAAGGAATTTATTAGACATTTTTCAACATGCCTCCCAATAAAATACAATTCCTGGTCCCAGGAAGTGACTCAGGAAGCTGCAGCTTGTTTGAAATTCCCAGTTGAGGTCCCAGAGACAGGAGGTGGAGTGGAGTAGAGCAACAGAGAGAATTAAAAATTTGGGTTTGGGTTTCAAAATCTGTAAGGGGGCAAAACCCTCAGCCTCTCCTTCAGGGATTGTCTCTGATGGCTTTGTGCCCTTTGGAAAGTCCCTGCTTAGGGGTTGCAGGAATGTTGGGATATCTGGTAAGGAGGGAAGGATTTTCTGTAAAGCAAAAGAAACACAAATGCCACCCAAAAAAGCTGAAGGAGCAGGAAGACACTGGAAGCAATTGCAGTATCTCCCTGTCTTTATTCACCACAGGAAAACTTGAGGTAAGAAACAAAGGAATATTGAAAGGTTGAAGTCTGAGAGTGGCAAAATCCATGGGGAGAAACTTGAGTTTCTCTTATGAATTGTCCCTGGAATTTCAGACATTTCTGGCAATTCTTCAGATTATTTCTTGGTCTTGTAAGATTTTCAGAACAATGCTGAGCTTTGGTGTTTGCCAGTGACTCCAGGGGAGCCTGTGCTCCCTGCATCCCTCTGGGGCTGTTGCACACTCTGCTTTGTTTGCAGGTGGGATGGAGGTCACAGCTTGGGCTGTTGGAGCACTAAATTCAGAGAGCACAGGGATCCATGTCCATGGTGTCATTCCTGGCAGGAGGGGACACAGGGACATTGCTGGATAATGGGAGTGGTTCCTTGTTTGAGGCACACTAAAGGCAGGGGTGACTCTGGGCTGCACAGAACAGGACGAGAATGTTCTTCACTTGTTCAGAGAGGCTGTGGAAAACCAGGTTTCCATGGGAAACCAGCTTACACTGGCTTGTGTAAGACTCCTCAGAGTTTTCTCCTCCTGGCTGTTTCAGAGTCTTCTGGAGCCTCTGGGAAGGATGTGCTGAGTGGGATGGAGCGTTGAGAGCTGGGTGGGGTCTGCAGTGTCCCCTCTGACGCCTCTGTTGTTTGCAGGGCTTGTTGCTGTGGGAGAGAAGGCCCAGAAGAGGTCTGGCCATTACGTGGTGATGAAGGATCTTTCAGGTGAGGTTCTAGTCTAGAATAAAGCAATTCCCAGAGGCTGCTGGGTGCTGAGCTGGGCTCTGTGTGTGTGTGTGTGCAGGGAAGCACCCGGTGTCTGCGCTGATGGAGATCTGCAACAAGAGGAGGTGGACGCCCCCCGAGTTCGTGCTGGTGGATGACAGTGGGCCTGATCACCGCAAACATTTCATCTTCAAGGTGGGTCTGGGCTGCCCCTGTGCTGCCTGCCCTGTGCCAGGGATGAAATCCATGTTTCTGTTTGATAGAAACACCTCCTGGGGCTGCCTGAGGATGGCGGAGCCGTCTCGGTGCTGGAGTGTGCGAGTCCTGTTCCTGGAAAGGCCAAACTGGGGCCCTGGAGCTCTTTGATCTGGGAACTGGGGAGATCTGAGCCAGGCTGGGAGGGCTGGGGGTGCTCACCTGGACAGGAGAGGCTCCAGGGAGAGCTCAGGGCCTGAAGGGGCTCCAGGAGAGCTGCAGAGGGACTGGGGACAAGGCAGGGAGGGACAGGACACAGGGAATGGCTTCAGAGTAGGGTTTGATGGGATCTTGGGAATCAGGAATTGTTCCCTGGGAGGGGCTGGGATGGAATTGCCAGAGTAGCTGTGGCTGCCCCTGGATCCCTGACAGTGCCCAAGGCCAGGCTGGACATTGGGGCTGGGAGCAGCCTGGGACAGTGGCAGGTGTCCCTGCCATGGCTAGGGTGGCACTGCATTGTCCCTCCCAACCCAAACATTGTGTGATTTCATGGTTTTATGATCCCATCATTATTTGTACAGCTGAGGCCTCACCCAGGTGTATTCAATGATGATCAGCAGTGGAATTTGCCTCAGGAACACTCAAAACCACTCCCAGCAATTCAGCTTTTGGTTTCACTTTAAAAGGAGTTTACCTCAGCTTCTGACACAAATCCTGGAGTTCTGCATGAATTTCACTATCCCCTCTTTTTTAACAGTGCTATGAGAGTACAAATCAGCAGCACTGCAGGAGCCCAGGTAGCACCACAGCTCTACCCCCAAAGCCTCAGTCTTACATTAGCTCAGTCCAGAAATGAGGAGGTATGAGATCTGCATGAACAAGTTTGTGGGGAGAAGAGTCCCTCTTCCAGCAGGCCCCAGTTAGCCCAGTTCCTCAAGGCCCCTCTGCTGGGCCACCCTCCAGGTCCAACTGCCACAGAACTTGGTAGCAGTTACTGAATCCTGTCTTAAAGGGGACTCGTCCAGAGGAGGCAGGACAGCACTCCTCTCCTCCCAGCTGCCATTCCCTGAGCCAGGCTGCCTCAGGAGAGCTGTGCTGATCCTGACCCATCCCAAATGTCCCCAACCCTTGCTGCTGCCAGCATTTGCCATGGATCACTCTGAGTTCACAGCACTTCCTGGGAAGGCTCAGCTTTAGGAGCTCCTTTACTCCTTCAGTGTCAGCACAGCTCTAAACCCAGCAAGCCTGAAATTCCACAGTGTTTGAGAAGGGATGCTCTCAAATCATGTCAGAACACTTGCACATGAACTCATTTTAGCACCACAGTGGCCAAGACATCACACAAACAACTGCAAAACTGAATACTTCCCACAGTGAAGGGGCTGGATTAAGAAGAAAAAGCAGAACTTACATTAAATTTAATAGTTGTGCCAGTTGGAGCAGCAGTAAAGCTGGTTGGGCCAAAGAGAGAGCCAGATGTGCTCCCAAAGGGGTTGGAAGTGGTGTTGGTGGTTCCAAAGAGCCCCCCACTGCTGGTGCTCGTACCAAAGTCTGAATAAAGCATAAAAAATAACAACATCAGTATTCAAACAAACCCAAAGTTTAAAACTTTAACTTTAATACTGTATTCAAATTAGAAACTGGTTTGAAAAATGGAAAAAACAGCTGGGAAAAATAATTTGACAGCAAAGCTGGAAGCTGGTGGTGCTGCTAATGCAGTTCTCTGCTGCAGAAGTGTCCCTAAGTCAGCACCCCAGAAACACCAGACAAACCACAGCAGCCAGTTTCCTTCTACTCCAAACTAGTAGGAAGAAAACACTGTAATAATTTTATAATAAAGAGAATCAGCAAGGCTCCTTTCCTTTTTTCAGAAAGGGCTGCAAGCAGTTGCTTTTGCCTTGTGAAATTACAGAAGAGTTTAATAGCATTCCCTGTCTTCTCCTGCCAAAAACAAACCCAACTGTAACTGCTCTGCTACAGGATAAAAACCTAAAATCAAACAGCACCGAAAGATTTTAGGATAAAAAATTCAAGGCAACCACCTTCGGCAATTTATTTTAAAATTTAGGGCTGGCATCACAGCTACAGACTGAGCAGCAGTGGGCTCCTCCCTGGCTGCTGTGGGCACAGGGATGTCACTGTATCCTCCTGGAGAAACCCCCCAGCGCCACTCTGCCCCTGTGGCAGCCCCCAGGTACACCCAGCTCCCACTGCTGTCCCACCAACTGCAGAGGGGGCCAGTTTCACTCACTTCCAAAACCAGCTGGCTTGTTCTGTGCAAAGGCATTGTTCTGGGATGAGAAGAGGCTCCCACCAGTGCTGGTGGTTCCAAAGAGGCTGTTTGATGTCCCAGTGGATGTTCCAAACCCAAAGCCAGTGCTGGTGGAGGAGGTGGCTGGTTGGTTGAACGTGGTTGAGCCGAACAATCCTCCTGCAGACAGAAACAGGCTGTTAATCCTGCTTGGGGGCTTTGACAGGTTCTTGTTCTGGGCTTGGGAGGGTGTTTGGCTGTTTTCTGTTGAGGATTCCTTGCTTGGGGGTTTTTGCCTCCCTCCCTGCCCTTTGAGCAGCCCTCCCCTCTGAGCAGCACCTGGCTTGGTCTGCGTGCTCCCGAAGAGGCTGCCGGTGTTGTTGGTGGAGCCAAAGGCCGATGTCCCGAAGGCTCCTCCGCTGCTCGTCCCAAAGCCAGCATCTGCAAGCACAGCCTGATGAGAGCCCTTCCAACAGCCAGCTGGGAACAGCTGAGCTCCACAAACACCCCCACAACACACAGCTCCTCCTGCAAGCCCTCCCAACAAACCCAGCACTGCTGTGTTCCAACCCCGAAATCCCAGCGACACCACCTGCCCTAAGCACTGCACGTGCACTCTTCCTACAGCAGGAGTTTCCACAGCAGACACAGCAGAATCCTGGTTGTGTGCCCAAACTGAAACTTTGGCTGGGGTGCAGCCTCAGGCTCCTGAACCTCATCCAAGCCAGCTGGAGCACCCAGCAGCTCCCTAATTCCATCCCATGAGGGATCACCACTTCTGGGGATTCTCTGAGCTGCATTCCAGGAAAAGAGACCTCATTAAAAACCACCTCAGATATTTTACTTACTTTGCCCAAAAGTTGAAGTTGTCCCAAAGCCGGTGCTGCCTCCGAATGGAGTTCCAAAGGATTTGTTAAACATTTTCAGGATATGTCAGGTTTTCGTCCTAGACCTGGAAAGTAGAATTCAGGTTTTACTGAACCATGTTCCATCTCCCTCACTGCCAAGGGCAGCAACCCCACCAGAATCCTCCAGCACCAGCCCCATGGCACTGTGCAAATCCAAACCCTGCCAGAACCCTGGGGGGTCAAGGACACCAACATTCCAGTGACAGCACAGCTCAGGAGATGGCCCTAAACACCACTGGCCCTAAAATTAAGGTGCCACCCTTCACTATGGCTGGAGTTCCTGCCCATCTCAGCCTGTGGTGATCCCACTGCAATCCCTGGGGTTTCCAGGACTGATTTTCCTGTTCCAGCCTCTTTGCCAACTGCTTCAAACACGACAGGGGGATGCACTGCAGAGGGATTATAGGAATCCCCCCTCCCTCTGCTCCCCACTCCTGCACTTCCCAGCAGCTGCTGCTCCAGGGGAGTTTTGCTGGGCCAAATTCCCTTTCCAGCCCCATGGTTTATTTACAGCACATTCACTCCCTGCTGCCTCTCCTCAGCCTCCTCCCCCAGCACAGACAGGTACGAACTCTGCTCCAACTCTCTGAGTTTGTCAACAAATCCAGCATAATCCCCACAGCTCCTCGGGCACTCTGTCAGGGAACTGGGGAGTGTTTTCCTGCAGCTCCACCACTGAAAATTCTAAATTAACCAAAAATGTACCACATTAACAAAAAAAGCCGGTACTACCCCCAAAAATAGTGGATGTAATGACCCAAAAAAGCCATTTTAGCCACAAGAAAATGAAAATACTATTGAAAAAAAATAGGCATTACTAAAATAATGCTGTACTAACAAAAAAACGCTAGTGTTACCCCACCCCCTGGATACTGAGCAGGAAATGCAGGAATTCCCCCACATTCCCAGGTACTCCCTGGCAGCAGCAGCCACACAGCACTGCAGAACTAAGAACAGCAGCAATTCAAGAATGGCCCACGCCAGGAATATTCCCAAAGCCAAAATTCCAGGGCAAGCCAAAGCTGTCCTTTCCCTGTGCCCAGGTGTGGCAGCTCCTCCATCCCAGCCAAGGAAGGCACAGAGGGACTGGGCACTGCCCAGCACAGCCTCCTGCAGGGAGATCTCCACATCCAGCTGCCCATCCTTCAAACTCAAGTGTGTTTGTTCCTCTGACACCAACAGCACTTTCTGGGAATGGCCAAATACGGACTGGGAGCAGCCACAGCCTTCCACCATCCCTGAACAGCTGCAGACTAAATCAGCCCACAACAACCAGCCCAAATCCCACACTTCCCTGACAGAACTAAAAAGAAGATTTGTGTCACCTCCAACTACCCCAACAGACACACACCATGATTTTGGAATTAAGGGTCTCCACACTTCCACATGCAAATCCTTACAGGCTTCATTTGTCCCAGGAAAAGGAATATCAGTGAAATGATCCTGGTAAAAGCCAGGAAAAGCTGCTCTGACAAACTCCCAGACCTCTCCAAGCTGAGGGTAACACTGCACCCTGAGCCCTCCTCACCTCCTCCTCTGAGATCCCTGAGCTGGAAAAGCCCTCCCAGCCCATGCAGTCCCAGCTGTCCCCATGCCCACCTTGTCCCCACCCAGAGCTCTGAGTGCCACCTCCAGGTGCCACCTGCAGGGATGGGCACTGCAAACCTCCCTGGGCACTTCCAATCCCTGAGCTCCCTTTCCATGGGGAAATTCTTGCTGCTGTCCAACCTGAGCCTGCCCTGGCCCAGCCTGAGTTCCCTCTTGTGCTGTCAAGAAGGAGGGATGGAAGGATTGAGGGAATGCCTTCCAGTAACAATAACTCAGCTTCCCTCAGCTCAGCAGCTCCTGAATCCTCACCGTGGCCTGAAAAATCCCCATGGAGAGGCAGCTCCCAGAGCTGGCTTCCCTGAGGACCAGGAGACACACACAGGCCACTAGTGCTTTAGGAGCAGCAGGGATTTCAGAGTGATCCCAAACCCCAGATGCTCTTTTTCCCTGAACACAGACTTTCCAAAATCCCCCAGGCCCTTTGCAGGAATAAAGAGGCTTCAAAAGACAAGCTGGGAACCCCTTGGACAACACACTGTTCATCCTCAGCACACAGGGACGAGCTCTGGCGTGATGCAACCCTGCTGCAGCTCAGCACTTTAAACTGATGTTGTGTAAGCAAAAACCCAAGGCAGGAAACCCCCAAACCTTTCCTGAGCCCAGCTCCAGTGCTACCCCACAGCTGCTGCTCCCCTGCCTGTGCTAAACCCAGCTCAATTTCCCCTGACACTGCCCAGAGGCACTGGGAACACAGAGTGTCTGGAAAACCCTGACATTTGAGCAGATCTGGGTTCCCTCCCAGGAAGGGCAGCTCAGCTTTTCCCCATCATTCATTCCTAAACCATGATTTAGCTGTGGCTTCCCCCAGGCAGTGGGGAGGCACTGCAGGGTTTGGAGCCCTGCTCAGAGTTGGTTTTAGGGGAAGCTGAGGCAGGAAAGGGGCAGCTCTCCAAACCCCAGTCACTGGGAGTCAGGCTGGGACAGCCCAGCCATGGAATCCCAGAATGGTTTGGGTTAAATTAGGGGTTAAATTGGATTAAATCGCATTTAATCCCACCCCTGCCATGGCAGGGACACCTCCCACTGTCCCAGGCTGCTCCAGCCCCAATGTCCAGCCTGGCCTTGGGCACTGCCAGGGATCCAGGGGCAGCCACACCTGTGCCAGGGCTGCCCACCCTGCCAGGGAACAATTCCTGCCCAAGAATTCCTAATCTGTCCCTGCCCTCTGTCCCTTGTACCTGCACACATGCCTTGCACTGCCCCAAGTGCCCCTCAGGGCTGTGGGATGGGGGTTCCAGGTGCTCAGTGCACACCCAGCTCCCCCCTCCTGCTGCTGTCCCCACTGATCCCCCCAGTCCCCAGGTGCCATGAGCACCCAGGGCACACAGCCAGGTGAGCAGGGCTGGCCCTGACCCTGCACACTGGAGCTGAACAAACAGATCCTTCCCCACCCAGTAATTCAGGCAGAAAATGCCCCATGGAGCCTCAGTGGGAGGGATAAATCACTGGGGAAGGGAATGGCAGGGGCTGCTGTGAGAGCCCCAGCAGTGCTGGGAGCAGGGCAAACAAATAAATTGCAAACAAATAAATTCCTCAGGCACCTTCCCCAGCACCCCATAAATCCTGCAGAAGGTGGGAGCTGTGTGCAGGGCTGAGCCCCCAGCAGCTCATGGGGCCATTGCCAGCAGAGCAGCTTTGGGATTAACACCCTGCTCCTTCCTGCAGCCCTGGCACAGCCTGGGATCCCAAACCCAGGGATCCTGTAGGGATCCCAAACCCAGGAGCTGTGTGTGCTCAGGGGGTCTGGGATCACAGGGATCACAAACCCAGGAGCTGTGTGTGCTCTGGGATCACAGGGATCCCAAACCCAGGAGCTGTGTGTGCTCAGGGGCTCTGGGATCCCAAACCCAGGAGCTGTGTGTGCTCAGGGGCTCTGGGATCCCAAACCCAGGAGCTGTGTGTGCTCAGGGGGCTCTGGGATCACAGGGATCCCAAACCCAGGAGCTGTGTGTGCTCTGGGATCAGAGAGATCCCAGACACAGGGGCTGTGTGTGCTCAGGGATCCCACAGATCCCAAACCCAGAGCTGTGGGTGTGCTCTGGGATCCCAAACCCAGAGCTGTGGGTGTGCTCTCTGCCATGGACAGGGGTCTGGATCCCACTCCCTGCTCACACCCCAAGGGCTGGGCACACTGCACTGGGAATACTCCCTGTGGGAATTCCAGGAGCTGCAATCCCTCAGCACAGCACTGAGAGTGGAACACACAGAGCACACCACAGAAAGCTCAAGTGGATCAAAGAGAGGCTTGGCAGAGTTTGGGACCACCCCAGGAAGGCAGCTCAGTGCCCTGGCTGCCCTGGAACACGGAATGAACACAGAACACTTGGTTTAGCAGAGTTAATTACAGACCAGCACAGCTCCAGCGAGCTGAGGCTGCCCCAGAGATGTGCTCCAAACCAGAGAAAGTGCCCTGGACTTACTGAAAAAGATTCTTACTATCAAACACATGTGGGAGGGACCAAGACTTTCTGCATGACATCAAACCTGAGAAAACAGCAGCTTTCTGTGTGCAAATTAAAAATAAAATATTATCATTACTAAAAAAAAAAAAAAAAAAAGGCAAGAGACTTAAGAGAACATTATTATTGTCATGAACAGCTTAAAAGTTAAACTCGAAAAAAACCTGCACCTGGTCTTCTCTTGAAAGAGACACTGAAATCCATCCCATCCCACCCCTGCCATGGCAGGGACACCTCCCACTGTCCCAGGCTGCTCCAGCCCCAGTGTCCAGCCTGGCCTTGGGC